>JAKVIS010000357.1:0-80729 GCA_033119425.1 Bufotes viridis
TTGTACCTTAACTTGGGAAAAAGTCAACGGAACCAAGGATTCCCAACCAGTCTCCCAAGCTGGTACTTGCCCAGCCTTAAGCTGTTTACTTTCTGCGATCTGACGAGTGCAGGTATGATCAGCTTAGAATAACCGTTGACAGAGCTTTCTGCAAGCCATTGTCCTCTTTTGATGGAAATCATTTGTACCCTTAACTTGGGAAAAACTCAACGGAACCAGGGATTCCCAACCAGTCTCCTAAGATAGTACTTGCCCAACCTTAAGCTGTTTACCTTCTGCGATCTGACGAGCGCAGGTATGATCAGCTTAGTATAACCGTTGACAAAGTCTGCTGCAAGCCATTGTCCTCTTTTGATGGAAATCATTTGTACCCTTAACTTGGGAAAAACTCAACGGAACCAGGGATTCCCAACCAGTCTCCTAAGATAGTACTTGCCCAACCTTAAGCTGTTTACCTTCTGCGATCTGACGAGCGCAGGTATGATCAGCTTAGTATAACCGTTGACAAAGTCTGCTGCAAGCCATTGTCCTCTTTTGATGGAAATCATTTGTACCCTTAACTTGGGAAAAAGTCAATGGAACCAGGGATTCCCAACCAGTCTCCCAAGCCGGTACTTGCCCAGCCTTAAGCTGTTTACCTTCCGCGATCTGGCGAGTGCAGGTATGATCAGCTTAGAATAACCGTTGACAGAGTCTTCTGCAAGCCATTGTTCTCTTTTGATGGAAATCATTTGTACCCTTAACTTGGGAAAAAGGTTAACGGAACCAGGGATTCCCAACCAGTCTCCCAAGCTGGTACTTGCCCAGCCTTAAGCTGTTTACCTTCTGCGATCTGACGAGTGCAGGTGTGATAAGCTTAGAACAACCGTTGACCGAGCTTTCTGCAAGCCATTGTCCTCTTTTGATGGAAATCATTTGTACCCTTAACTTGGGAAAAAAGTCAACGGAACCAGGGATTCCCAACCAGTCTGCCAAGCTGGTACTTGCCCAGCCTTAAGCTATTTACCTTCTGCGATCTGACGAGTGCAGGTATGATCAGCTTAGAATAACCGTTGACAGAGTCTGCTGCAAGCCATTGTCCTCTTTTGATGGAAATCTTTTGTACCCTTAACTTGGGAAAAAAGTCAACGGAACCAGGGATTCCCAACCAGTCTCCCAAGCTGGTACTTACCCAGCCTTAAGCTATTTACCTTCTGCGATCTGACGAGTGCAAGTATGATCAGCTTAGAATAACCGTTGACAGAGTCTGCTGCAAGCCATTGTCCTCTTTTGATGGAAATCATTTGTACCGTTAACTTTGGAAAAAAGTCAACAAAACCAGGGATTCCCAACCAGTCTCCCAAGCTGGTACTTGCCCAGCCTTAAGCTGTTTACCTTCTGCAATCTGACGAGTGCAGGTATGATCAGCTTAGTATAACCGTTGACGGAGTCTGATGCAAGCCATTGTCCTCTTTTGATGGAAATCATTTGTACCCTTAACTTGGGAAAAAAGTCAACGGAACCAAGGATTCCCAACCAGTCTCCCAAGCTGGTACTTGCCCAGCCTTAAGCTGTTTACTTTCTGTGATCTGACGAGAGCAGGTATGATCAGCTTAGAATAACCGTTGACAGAGTCTGATGCAAGCCATTGCCCTCTTTTGATGGAAATCATTTGTACCCTTAACTTGGGAAAAAAGTCAACAAAACCAGGGATTCCCAACCTGGCACTTGCCCAGCCTTAAGCTGTTTACCTTCTGCAATCTGACGAGTGCAGGTATGATCAGCTTAATATAACCGTTGACGGAGTCTGATGCAAGCCATTGTCCTCTTTTGATGGAAATCATTTGTACCCTTAACGTGGGAAAAAAGTCAACGGAACCAAGGATTCCCAACCAGTCTCCCAAGCTGGTACTTGCCCAGCCTTAAGCTGTTTACTTTCTGCGATCTGACAAGTGCAGGTATGATCAGCTTAGAATAACCGTTGACAGAGCTTTCTGCAAGCCATTGTCCTCTTTTGATGGAAATCATTTGTACCCTTAACTTGGGAAAAAAGTCAACGGAACCAGGGATTCCCAATCAGTCTCCTAAGATAGTACTTGCCCAACCTTAAGCTGTTTACCTTCTGCGATCTGACGAGCGCAGGTATGATCAGCTTAGAATAACCGTTGACAAAGTCTGCTGCAAGCCATTGTCCTCTTTTGATGGAAATCATTTGTACCCTTAACTTGGGAAAAAGTCAATGGAACCAGGGATTCCCAACCAGTCTCCCAAGCTGGTACTTGCCCAGCCTTAAGCTGTTTACCTTCTGCGATCTGGCGAGTGCAGGTATGATCAGCTTAGAATAACCGTTGACAGAGTCTGCTGCAAGCCATTGTCCTCTTTTGATGGAAATCATTTGTACCCTTAACTTGGGAAAAAAGTCAACAGAACCAGGGATTCCCAACCAGTGTCCCAAGCTAGTACTTGCCCAGCCTTAAGCTGTTTACCTACTGCGATCTGACGAGCGCAGGTATGTTCAGCTTAGAGTAACCGTTGACAGTGTGTGCTGCAAGCCATTGTCCTCTTTTGATGGAAATCATTTGTACCCTTAACTTGGGAAAAAAGTCAACGAAACCAGGGATTCCCAACCAGTCTCCCAAGCTGGTACTTGCCCAGCCTTAAGCTGTTTACCTTCTGCAATCTGATGAGTGCAGGTATGATCAGCTTAGAATAACCGTTGAAAGAGTCTGCTGCAAGCCATTGTCCTCTTTTGATGGAAATTATTTGTACCCTTAACTTGGGAAAAAAGTCAACGAAACCAGGGATTCCCAACCAGTCTCCCAAGCTGGTACTTGCCCAGCCTTAAGCTGTTTACCTTCTGCAATCTGATGAGTGCAGGTATGATCAGCTTAGAATAACCGTTGAAAGAGTCTGCTGCAAGCCATTGTCCTCTTTTGATGGAAATTATTTGTACCCTTAACTTGGGAAAAAAGTCAACGGAACCAAGGATTCCCAACCAGTCTCCCAAGCTGGTACTTGCCCAGCCTTAAGCTGTTTACCTTCTGCGATCTGACGAGTGCAGGTATGATCAGCTTAGAATAACCGTTGACAGAGCTTTCTGCAAGCCATTATCCTCTTTTGATGGAAATCATTTGTACAATTAACTTGGGAAAAAAGTCAAAGAAACCAGGGATTCCCAACCAATCTCCCAAGCTGGTACTTGCCCAGCCTTAAGCTGTTTACCTTCTGCAATCTGACGAGTGCAGGTATGATCAGCATAGAATAACCGTTGACAGAGTGTGATGCAAGCCATTGTCCTCTATTGATGGAAATCATTTGTACCCTTAACTTGGGAAAAAAGTTAACGGAACCAGGGATTCCCAAACATTCTCCCAAGCTGGTACTTGCCCAACCTTAAGCTGTTTACCTTCTGCAATCTGACGAGTGCAGGTATGATCAGCTTAGAATAACCGTTGACAGAGCTTTCTGCAAGCCATTATCCTCTTTTGATTGAAATCATTTGTACCCTTAACTTGGGAAAAAAGTCAACGAAACCAGGGATTCCCAACCAATCTCCCAAGCTGGTACTTGCCCAGCCTTAAGCTGTTTACCTTCTGCGATCTGACGAGTGCAGGTATGATCAGCTTAGAATAACCAGTGACAAAGTCTGATGCAAGCCATTGTCCTCTTTTGATGGAAATCATTTGTACCCTTAACTTGGGAAAAAAGTTAATGGAACCAGTGATTCCCAACCAGTCTCCCAAGCTAGTACTTGCCCAGCCTTAAGCTGTTTACCTTCTGTGATCTGACGAGTGCAGGTATGATCAGCTTAGAATAACCGTTGACAGAGTCAGCTGCAAGCCATTGTCCTCTTTTGATGGAAATCATTTGTACCCTTAACTTGGGAAAAAAGTTAACGGAATCAGGGATTCCCAACCAGTCTCCCAAGCTGGTACTTGCCCAGTCTTAAGCTGTTTACTTTCTGCGATCTGAATAGTGCAGGTATGATCAGCTTAGAATAACCGTTGACAGCGCTTTCTGCAAGCAATTGTCCTCTTTTGATGGAAATCATTTGTACCCTTAACTTGGGGAAAAAAACAACGGAACCAGGGATTCCCAACCAGTCTCCCAAGCTGGTACTTGTCCAGCCTTAAGCTGTTTACCTTCTGCGATCTGACGAGTGCAGGTATGATCAGCTTAGAATAACCGTTGACAGAGTCTGCTGCAAGCCATTGTCCTCTTTTGATGGAAATCATTTGTACCCTTAACTTGGGAAAAAAGTCAACGGAACCAGGGATTCCCAACCAGTCTCCCAAGCTGGTACTTGCCCAGCCTTAAGCTGTTTACCTTCTGCGATCTGACAAGTGCAGGTATGATCAGCTTAGAATAACCGTTGAGAGAGTCTGCTGCAAGCCATTGTCCTCTTTTGATGGAAATCATTTGTACCCTTAACTTGGGAAAAAAGTTAATGGAACCAGGGATTCCCAACCAGTCTCCCAAGCTAGTACTTGCCCAGCCTTAAGCTGTTTACCTTCTGCGATCTGACGAGTGCAGGTATGATCAGCTTAGAATAACCGTTGACAGAGTCTGCTGCAAGCCATTGTCCTTTTTTGATGGAAATCATTTGTACCCTTAACTTGGGAAAAAGTTAACGGAACCAGGGATTCCCAACCAGTCTCCCAAGCTGGTACTTGCCCAGCCTTAAGCTGTTTACCTTCTGCGATCTGAAGAGTGCAGGTATGATCAGCTTAGAATAACCGTTGACAGCGCTCTCTGCAAGCAATTGTCCTCTTTTGATGGAAATCATTTGTACCCTTAACTTTGGAAAAAAAACAACGGAACCAGGGAATCCCAACCAGTCTCCCAAGCTGGTACTTGCCCAGCGTTAAGCTGTTTACCTTCTGCGATCTGACGAGTGCAGGTATGATCAGCTTAGAATAACCGTTGACAGAGTCTGCTGCAAGCCATTGTCCTCTTTTGATGGAAATCATTTGTACCCTTAACTTGGGTATGAATTCAACGGAACCAGGGATTCCCAACCAGTCTCCCAAGCTCGTACTTGCCCAGCCTTAAGCTGTTTACCTTCTGCGATCTGACGAGTGCAGGTATAATCAGCTTAGAATAACCGTTGACAGATTCTGCTGCAAGCCATTGTCCTCTTTTGATGGAAATCATTTGTATCCTTAGCTTGAGAAAATAGTCAACGGAACCAGGGATTCCCAACCAGTCTCCCAAGCTGGTAGTTGCCCAGCCTTAAGCTGCTTACCTTCTGCGATCTGACAAGTGCAGATATGATCAGCTTAGAATAACCATTGACAGAGGTTTCTGCAAGCAATTGTCCTCTTTTGATGGAAATCATTTGTACACTTAACTTGGGAAAAAGCCAACGGAACCAGATATTCCCAACCAGTCTCCCAAGCTGGTACTTGCCCAGCCTTAAGCTGTTTACCTTCTGCGATCTGATGATGCAGGTATGATCAGCTTAGAATAACCGTTGACAGAGCTTTCTGCAAGCAATTGTCCTCTTTGATGGAAATCATTTGTACCCTTAACTTGGGAAAAAGCCAACGGAACCAGGGATTCCCAACCATTCTCCCAAGCTAGTACTTGACCAGAATTAAGCTGTTTTCCTTCTGCGATCTGATGATGCAGGTATGATCAGCTTAGAATAACCGTTGACAGAGGTTTCTGCAAGCAATTGTCCTCTTTTGATGGAAATCATTTGTACCCTTAACTTGGGAAAAAGCCAACGGAACCAGAGATTCCCAACCAGTCTCCCAAGCTGGTACTTGCCCAGCCTTAAGCTGTTTACCTTCTGCGATCTGATGTTGCAGGTATGATCAGCTTAGAATAACCGTTGACAGAGTCTGCTGCAAGCCATTGTCCTCTTTTGATGGAAATAATTTGTATCCTTAACTTGGGAAAAAGTCAACGAAACCAGGGATTCCCAACCAGTCTCTAAGCTGGTACTTGCCCAGCCTTAGGCTGTTTACCTTCTGCGATCTGACGAGTGCAGGTATGATCAGCTTAGAATAACCGTTGACAGAGCTTTCTGCAAGCAATTGTCCTCTTTTGATGGAAATCATTTGTACCCTTAACTTGGGAAAAAGCCAACGGAACCAGGGATTCCCAACCAGTCTCCCAAGCTGGTACTTGCCAAGCCTTAATCTGTTTACCTTCTGCAATCTGATGAGTGCAGGTATGATCAGCTTAGAATAACCGTTGACAGAGTCTGATGCAAACCATTGTCCTCTTTTGATGGAAATCATTAGTTAACTTAACTTTTGAAAAAAGTCAACAGAACCATCGATTCCCAACCAGTCTCCAAAGCTGGTACTTGCCCAGCCTTAAGCTGTTTACCTTCTGCGATCAAAAGAGCGCAGGTATGATCAGCTTAGAATAACGGTTGACAGAGTCTGCTGCAAGCCATTGTCCTCTTTTGATGGAAATCATTTGTACCCTTAACTTGGGAAAAAAGTCAACGGAACCAGGGATTCCCAACCAGTCTCCCAAGCTGGTACTTGCCCAGCCATAAGCTTTTTACCTTCTGCAATCTGACGAGTGCAGGTATGATCAGCTTAGAATAACCGTTGACATAGCCTGCTGCAAGCCATTGTCCTCTTTTAATGGAAATCATTTGTACCCTTAACTTGGGAAAAAAGTCAACGGAACCAGGGATTCCCAACCAGTTTCCCAAGCTGGTACTTGCCAAGCCTTAATCTGTTTACCTTCTGCAATCTGATGAGTGCAGGTATGATCAGCTTAGAATAACCGTTGACAGAGTCTGCTGCAAGCCATTGTCCTCTTTTGATGGAAATTATTTGTACCCTTAACTTGGGAAAAAAGTCAACGGGCCCAGGGATTCCCAACCAGTCTCCTAAGATAGTACTTGCCCAACCTTAAGCTGTTTACCTTCTGCGATCTGACGAGCGCAGATATGATCAGCTTAGAATAACCGTTGACAAAGTCTGCTGCAAGCCATTGTCCTCTTTTGATGGAAATCATTTGTACCCTTAACTTGGGAAAAAAGTCAATGGAACCAGGGATTCCCAACCAGTCTCCCAAGCTGGTACTTCCCCAGCCTTAAGCTGTTTACCTTCTGCGATCTGGCGAGTGCAGGTATGATCAGCTTAGAATAACCGTTGACAGAGTCTGATGTAAGCCATTGTCCTCTTTTGATGGAAATAATTTGTACCCTTAACTTTGGAAAAAGTTAACAGAACCAGGGATTCCCAAACATTCTCCCAAGCTGGTACTTGCCCAGCCTTATGCTGTTTACCTTCTGCAATCTGACGGGTGCAGGTATGATCAGCTTAGAATAACCGTTGACAGAGCTTTCTGCAAGCCATTGTCCTCTTTTGATGGAAATCATTTGTACCCTTAACTTGGGAAAAAAGTCAACGAAACCAGGGATTCCCAACCAGTCTCCCAAGCTGGTACTTGCCCAGCCTTAAGCTGTTTACCTTCTGCAATCTGATGAGTGCAGGTATGATCAGCATAGAATAACCGTTGACAGAGTCTGCTGCAAGCCATTGTCCTCTTTTGATGGAAATTATTTGTACCCTTAACTTGGGAAAAAGTCAAAGGAACCAAGAATTCCCAACCAGTCTCCCAAGCTGGTACTTGCCCAGCCTTAAGCTGTTTACCTTCTGCGATCTGATGAGTGCAGGTATGATCAGCTTAGAATAACCGTTGACAGAGTCTGATACAAGCCATTGTCCTTTTTTAAGGAAATCATTAGATAACTTAACTTTTGAAAAAAGTCAACAGAACCATCGATTCCCAACCAGTCTCCAAAGCTGGTACTTGCCCAGCCTTAAGCTGTTTACCTTCTGCGATCTGACGAGTGCAGGTATGATCAGCTTAGAATAACCGTTGACAGAGTCTGCTGCAAGCCATTGTCCTCTTTTGATGGAAATCATTTGTACCCTTAACTTGAGAAAAAAGTCAATGGAACCAGGGATTCCCAACCAGTCTCCCAAGCTGGTACTTGACCAGCCTTAAGCTGTTTACCTTCTGCGATCTGACGAGTGCAGGAATGATCAGCTTAGAATAACCGTTGACATAGTCTGCTGCAAGCCATTGTCCTCTTTTGATGGAAATCATTTGTACCCTTAACTTGGGAAAAAGTCAACGGAACCAGGGATTCCCAACCAGTCTCCCAAGCTGGTACTTGCCCAGCCTTAAGCTATTTACCTTCTGCGATCTGACGAGTGCAGATATGATCAGCTTAGAATAACCGTTGACAGAGCTTTCTGCAAGCAATTGTCCTCTTTTGATGGAAATCATTTGTACCCTTAACTTGGGAAAAAGTCAACGGAACCAGAGATTCCCAACCAGTCTCCCAAGCTGGTACTTGCCCAGCCTTAAGCTATTTACCTTCTGCGATCTGACGAGTGCAGATATGATCAGCTTAGAATAACCGTTGACAGAGCTTTCTGCAAGCAATTGTCCTCTTTTGATGGAAATCATTTGTACCCTTAACTTGGGAAAAAGTCAACGGAACCAGGGATTCCCAACCATTCTCCCAAGCTATTACTTGCCCAGCCTTAAGCTGTTTACCTTCTGCGATCTGACGAGCACAGGTATGATCAGTTTAGAATAACCGTTGACAGAGTCTGATGCAAGCCATTGTCCTCTTTTGATGGAAATCATTAGTTAACTTAACTTTTGAAAAAAGTCAACAGAATCATCGATTCCCAACCAGTCTCCAAAGCTGGTACTTGCCCAGCCTTAAGCTGTTTACCTTCTGCGATCAAAAGAGCGCAGGTATGATCAGCTTAGAATAACGGTTGACAGAGTCTGCTGCAAGCCATTGTCCTCTTTTGATGGAAATCATTTGTACCCTTATCTTGGGAAAAAAGTCAACGGAACCAGGGATTCCCAACCAGTCTCCCAAGCTGGTACTTGCCCAGCCTTAAGCTGATTACCTTCTGCAATACTGACGAGTGCAGGTATGATCAGCTTAGAATAACCGTTGACATAGCCTGCTGCAAGCCATTGTCCTCTTTTAATGGAAATCATTTGTACCCTTAACTTGGGAAAAAAGTCAACGGAACCAGGGATTCCCAACCAGTTTCCCAAGCTGGTACTTGCCAAGCCTTAATCTGTTTACCTTCTGCGATCTGACGAGTGCAGGTATGATCAGCTTAAAATAACCGTTGACAGAGTCTGCTGCAAGCCATTGTCCTCTTTTGATGGAAATCATTTGTACCCTTAACTTGGAAAAAAAGTTAACGGAACCAGGGATTCCCAACCAGTTTCCCAAGCTGGTACTTGCCCAACCTTAAGCTGTTTACCTTCTGCGATCTGACGAGTGCAGATATGATCAGCTTAGAATAACCGTTGACAGAGTCTGCTGCAAGCCATTGTCCTCTTTTGATGGAAATCATTTGTACCCTTAACTTGGGAAAAAAGCCAACGGAACCAGGTATTCCCAACCAGTCTCCCAAGCTGTTTACCTTCTGCGATCTGACGAGTGCAGGTATGATCAGCTTAGAATCAGCTTAACCGTTGACAGAGTCTGCTGCAAGCCATTGTCCTCTTTTGATGGAAATCATTTGTACCCTTAACTTGGGTATAAAGTCAACGGAACCAGGGATTCCCAACCAGTCTCCCAAGCTGGTACTTGCCCAGCCTTAAGCTGTTTACCTACTGCGATCTGACAAGTGCAGGAATGATGAGCTTAGAATAACCGTTGACGGAGTCTGATGCAAGCCATTGTCCTCTTTTGATGGAAATCATTTGTACCCTTAACTTGGGAAAAAAGTCAACGGAACCAAGGATTCCCAACCAGTCTCCCAAGCTGGTACTTGCCCAGCCTTAAGCTGTTTACCTTCTGCGATCTGACGAGTGCAGGTATGATGAGCTTAGAATAACCGTTGACGGAGCCTGATGAAAGCCATTGTCCTCTTTTGATGGAAATCATTTGTACCCTTAACTTGGGAAAAAGTCAACGGAACCAAGGATTCCCAACCAGTATCCCAAGCTGGTACTTGCCCAGATTTAAGCTGTTTACCTTCTGCGATCTGACGAGTGCAGGTATGATCAGCTTAGAATAACCGTTGACAGAGTCTGATGCAAGCCATTGTCCTTTTTGGATGGAAATCATTAGATAACTTAACTTTTGAAAAAAGTCAACAGAACCATCGATTCCCAACCAGTCTCCAAAGCTGGTACTTGCCCAGCCTTAAGCTGTTTACCTTCTGCAATCTGACGATTGCAGGTATGATCAGCTTAAAATAACCGTTGACAGAGTCTGCTGCAAGCCATTGTCCTCTTTTGATGGAAATCATTTGTACAATTAACTTGGGAAAAAAGTCAACGAAACCAGGGATTCCCAACCAGTCTCCCAAGCTGGTACTTGCCCAGCCTTAAGCTGTTTACCTTCTGCAATCTGACGATTGCAGGTATGATCAGCTTAGAATAACCGTTGACAGAGTCTGATGCAAGCCATTGTCCTCTTTTGATGGAAATCATTTGTACCCTAAACTTGGGAAAAAAGTCAATGGAACCAGGGATTCCCAACCAGTCTCCCAAGCTGGTACTTGCCCAGCCTTAAGCTGTTTACCTTCTGCGATTTGACGAGTGCAGGTATGATCAGCTTAGAATAACCAGTGACAGAGTCTGATGCAAGCCATTGTCCTCTTTTGATGGAAATCATTTGTACCCTTAACTTGGGAAAAAAGTCAAAGGAACCAGGGATTCCCAACCAGTCTCCCAAGCTGGTACTTGCCCAGCCTTAAGCTGTTTACCTTCTGCGATCTGACGAGTGCAGGTATGATCAGCTTAGAATAACCGTTGACAGAGTCTGCTGCAAGCCATTGTCCTCTTTTGATGGAAATCATTTGTACCCTTAACTTCGGAAAAAAGTTAATGGAACCAGGGATTCCCAACCAGTCTCCCAAACTAGTACTTGCCCAGCATTAAGCTGTTTACCTTCTGCGATCTGACGATTGCAGGTATGATCAGCTTAGAATAACCAATGACAGAGTCTGCTGCAAACCATTGTCCTCTTTTGATGGAAATCATTTGTACCCTTAACTTGGGAAAAAAGTTAACAGAACCAGGGATTCCCAACCAGTCTCCCAAGCTGGTACTTGCCCAGCCTTAAGCTGTTTACCTTCTGCGATCTGAAGAGTGCAGGTATGATCAGCTTAGAATAACCGTTGACAGAGCTTTCGGCAAGCAATTGTCCTCTTTTGATGGAAATCATTTGTACCCTTAACTTGGGAAAAAAAACAACGGAACCAGGGATTCCCAACCAGTCTCCCAAGCTGGTACTAGCCCAGCCTTAAGCTGTTTACCTTCTGCGATCTGACGAGTGCAGGTATGATCAGCTTAGAATAACCGTTGACAGAGTCTGCTGCAAGCCATTGTCCTCTTTTGATGGAAATCATTTGTACCCTTAACTTGGGAAAAAAGTCAACGGAACCAGGGATTCCCAACCAGTCTCCCAAGCTGGTACTTGCCCAGCCTTAAGCTGTTTACCTACTGCGATCTGACGAGTGCAGGTATAATCAGCTTAGAATAACCGTTGACAGAGTCTGCTGCAAGCCATTGTCCTCTTTTGATGGAAATCATTTGTATCCTTAGCTTGGGAAAAAAGTCAACTGAACCAGGGATTCCCAACCAGTCTCCCAAGCTGGTAGTTGCCCAGCCTTAAGCTGTTTACCTTCTGCGATCTGACGAGTGCAGGTATGATCAGCTTAGAATAACCGTTGACAGAGGTTTCTGCAAGCAATTGTCCTCTTTTGATGGAAATCATTTGTACCCTTAACTTGGGAAAAAGTTAACGGAACCAGGGATTCCCAACCATACTCCCAAGCTGATACTTGCCCAGCCTTAAGCTGTTTACCTTCTGCGATCTGACGAGTGCAGGTGTGATCAGCTTAGAATAACCGTTGACAGAGCTTTCTGCAAGCAATTGTCCTCTTTTGATGGAAATCATTTGTACCCTTAACTTGGGAAAAAGTCAACGGAACCAGGGATTCCCAACCAATCTCCCAAGCTGGTACTTGCCCAACCTTAAGCTGTTTACCTTTTGCGATCTGACGAGTGCAGGTATGATCAGCTTAGAATAACCGTTGACAGAGTGTGATGCAAGCCATTGTCCTCTATTGATGGAAATCATTTGTACCCTTAACTTGGGAAAAAGTTAACGGAACCAGGGATTCCCAAACATTCTCCCAAGCTGGTACTTCCCCAGCCTTAAGCTGTTTACCTTCTGCGATCTGACGAGTGCAGGTATGATCAGCTTAGAATAACCGTTGACAGAGCTTTCTGCAAGCCATTATCCTCTTTTGATGGAAATCATTTGTACAATTAACTTGGGAAAAAGTCAACGAAACCAGGGATTCCCAACCAATCTCCCAAGCTGGTACTTGCCCAGCCTTAAGCTGTTTACCTTCTGCAATCTGACGAGTGCAGGTATGATCAGCATAGAATAACCGTTGACAGAGTCTGATGCAAGCCATTGTCCTCTTTTGATGGAAATCATTTGTACCCTTAACTTGGGAAAAAGTCAACGGAACCAGGGATTCCCAACCAGTCTCCCAAGCTGGTACTTGCCCAGCCTTAAGCTGTTTACCTTCTGCGATCTGACGAGTGCAGGTATGATCAGCTTAGAATAACCGTTGACAGAGTCTGCTGCAAGCCATTGTCCTCTTTTGATGGAAATCATTTGTACCCTTAACTTGGGAAAAAGTTAATGGAACCAGGGATTCCCAACCAGTCTCCCAAGCTAGTACATGCCCAGCCTTAAGCTGTTTACCTTCTGCGATCTGACGAGTGCAGGTATGATCAGCTTAGAATAACCGTTGACAGAGACTGCTGCAAGCCATTGTCCTCTTTTGATGGAAATCATTTGTACCCTTAACTTGGGAAAAAGTTAACGGAAACAGGGATTCCCAACCAGTCTCCCAAACTGGTACTTGCCCAGCCTTAAGCTGTTTAGCTTCTGCGATCTGAAGAGTGCAGGTATGATCAGCTTAGAATAACCGTTAACAGCGCTTTCTGCAAGCAATTGTCCTCTTTTGATGGAAATCATTTGTACCCTTAACTTGGGAAAAAAACAACGGAACCAGGGATTCCCAACCAGTCTCCCAAGCTGGTACTTTCCCAGCCTTAAGCTGTTTACCTTCTGCGATCTGACGAGTGCAGGTATGATCAGCTTAGAATAACCGTTGACAGAGTCTGCTGCAAGCCATTGTCCTCTTTTGATGGAAATCATTTGTACCCTTAACTTGGGAAAAAGTCAACGGAACCAGGGATTCCCAACCAGTCTCCCAAGCTGGTACTTGCCCAGCCTTAAGCTGTTTACCTTCTGCGATCTGACGAGTGCAGGTATGATCAGCTTAGAATAACCGTTGACAGAGTCTGCTGCAAGCCATTGTCCTCTTTTGATGGAAATCATTTGTACCCTTAACTTGGGAAAAAGTTAATGGAAGCAGGGATTCCCAACCAGTCTCCCAAGCTAGTACTTGCCCAGCCTTAAGCTGTTTACCTTCTGCGATCTGACGAGTGCAGGTATGATCAGCTTAGAATAACCATTGCCATTGTCCTCTTTTGATGGAAATCATTTGTACCCTTAACTTGGGAAAAAGTTAATGGAACCAGGGATTACCAACCAGTCTCCCAAGCTAGGACTTGCCCAGCCTTAAGCTGTTTACCTTCTGCGATCTGACGAGTGCAGGTATGATCAGCTTAGAATAACCGTTGACAGAGTCTGCTGCAAGCCATTGTCCTCTTTTGATGGAAATCATTTGTACCCTTAACTTGGGAAAAAGCCAACGGAACCAGCGATTCCCAACCATTCTCCCAAGCTAGTACTTGCCCAGCCTTAAGCTGTTTTCCTTCTGCGATCTGACGAGTGCAGGTATGATCAGCTTAGAATAACCGTTGACAGAGGTTTCTGCAAGCAATTGTCCTCTTTTGATGGAAATCATTTGTACCCTTAACTTGGGAAAAAGCCAACGGAACCAGAGATTCCCAACCAGTCTCCCAAGCTGGTACTTGCCCAGCCTTAAGCTGTTTACCTTCTGCGATCTGATGTTGCAGGTATGATCAGCTTAGAATAACCGTTGACAGAGTCTGCTGCAAGCCATTGTCTTCTTTTGATGGAAATAATTTGTATCCTTAACTTGAGAAAAAAGTCAACGAAACCAGGGATTCCCAACCAGTCTCCCAAGCTGGTACTTGCCCAGCCTTAGGCTGTTTACCTTCTGCGATCTGACGAGTGCAGGTATGATCAGCTTAGAATAACCGTTGACAGAGCTTTCTGCAAGCAATTGTCCTCTTTTGATGGAAATCATTTGTACCCTTAACTTGGGAAAAAGCCAACGGAACCAGGGATTCCCAACCAGCCTCCCAAGCTGGTACTTGCCCAGCCTTAAGCTGTTTACCTTTGCGAAATGACGAGTGCAGGTATGATCAGCTTAGAATAACCGTTGACAGAGTGTGATGCAAGCCATTGTCCTCTATTGATGGAAATCATTTGTACCCTTAACTTGGGAAAAAGTCAATGGAACCAGGGATTCCCAAACATTCTCCCAAGCTGGTACTTGCCCAGCCTTAAGCTGTTTACCTTCTGCGATCTGACGAGTGCAGGTATGATCAGCTTAGAATAACCTATGACAGAGCTTTCTGCAAGCCATTGTCCTCTTTTGATGGAAATCATTTGTACCCTTAACTTGGGAAAAAGTCAACGGAACCAGGGATTCCCAACCATTCTCCCAAGCTAGTGCTTGCCCAGCCTTAAGCTGTTTACCTTCTGCGATCTGACGAGAGCAGGTATGATCAGCTTAGAATAACCGTTGACAGAGTCTGATGCAAACCATTGTCCTATTTTGATGGAAATCATTAGTTAACTTAACTTTTGAAAAAGTCAACAGAACCATCGATTCCCAACCAGTCTCCAAAGCTGGTACTTGCCCAGCCTTAAGCTGTTTACCTTCTGCGATCAAAAGAGCGCAGGTATGATCAGCTTAGATTAACGGTTGACAGATTCTGCTGCAAGCCATTGTCCTCTTTTGATGGAAATCATTTGTACCCTTAACTTGGGAAAAAGTCAACGGAACCAGGGATTCCCAACCAGTCTCCCAAACTGGTACTTGCCCAGCCTTTAGCTGTTTACCTTTTGCGATCTGACGAGTGCAGGTATGATCAGTTGAGAATAACCGTTGACGGAGTCTGCTGCAAGCCATTGTCCTCTTTTGATGGAAATTATTTGTACCCTTAACTTGGGAAAAAGTTAACGGAACCAGGGATTCCCAACCAGTCTCCCAAGCTGGTACTTGCCCAGCCTTAGGCTGTTTACCTTCTGCGATCTGACGAGTACAGGTATGATCAGCTTAGAATAACCTTTGACAGAGCTTTCTGCAAGCAATTGTCCTCTTTTGATGGAAATCATTTGTACCCTTAACTTGGGAAAAAAAACAACGGAACCAGGGATTCCCAACCAGTCTCCCAAGCTGGTACTAGCCCAGCCTTAAGCTGTTTACCTTCTGCGATCTGACGAGTGCAGGTATGATCAGCTTAGAATAACCGTTGACAGAGACTGCTGCAAGCCATTGTCCTCTTTTGATGGAAATCATTTGTACCCTTAACATGGGTATAAAGTCAACGGAACCAGGGATTCCCAACCAGTCTCCCAAGCTGGTACTTGCCCAGCCTTAAGCTGTTTATCTACTGCGACCTGACGAGTGCAGGTATGATCAGCTTAGAATAACCGTTGACAGAGTCTGCTGCAAGCCATTGTCCTCTTTTGATGGAAATCATTTGTACCCTTAACTTGGGAAAAAGTTAACGAACCAGGGATTCCCAACCAGTCTCCCAAGCTGGTAGTTGCCCAGCCTTAAGCTGCATACCTTCTGCGATCTGACGAGTGCAGATATGATCAGCTTAGAATAACCGTTGACAGGGGTTTCTGCAAGCAATTGTCCTCTTTTGATGGAAATCATTTGTACCCTTAACTTGGGAAAAAGCCAACGGAACCAGAGATTGCCAACCAGTCTCCCAAGCTGGTACTTGCCCAGCCTTAAGCTGTTTACCTTCTGCGATCTGATGTTGCAGGTATGATCAGCTTAGAATAACCGTTGACAGAGACTGTTGCAAGCCATTGTCCTCTTTTGATGGAAATAAATTGTATCCTTAACTTGGGAAAAAGTCAACGAAACCAGGGATTCCCAACCAGTCTCCCAAGCTGGTACTTGCACAGCCTTAGACTGTTTACCTTCTGCGATCTGACGAGTGCAGGTATGATCAGCTTAGAATAACCGTTGACAGAGCTTCCTGCAAGCAATTGTCCTCTTTTGATGGAAATCATTTGTACCCTTAACTTGGGAAAAAGCCAACGGAACCAGGGATTCCCAACCAGCCTCCCAAGCTGGTACTTGCCCAACCTTAAGCTGTTTACCTTCTACGATCTGATGAGTGCAGGTATGATCAGCTTAGAATAACCGTTGACAGAGTGTGATGCAAGTCATTGTCCTCTATTGATG
The DNA here is from genome assembly GCA_033119425.1 of Bufotes viridis. Taxonomy (NCBI): domain Eukaryota; kingdom Metazoa; phylum Chordata; class Amphibia; order Anura; family Bufonidae; genus Bufotes; species Bufotes viridis. The sequence continues at coordinate 16,458 of JAKVIS010000357.1, forward strand.
GAAATCATTTGTACCCTTAACTTGGGAAAAAGTTAACGGAACCAGGGATTCCCAAACATTCTCCCAAGCTGGTACTTGCCCAGCCTTAAGCTGTTTACCTTCTGCGATCTGACGAGTGCAGGTATGATCAGCTTAGAATAACCGTTGACAGAGTTTTCTGCAAGCCATTGTCCTCTTTTGATGGAAATCATTTGTACCCTTAACTTGGGAAAAATCAACGGAACCAGGGATTCCTAACCATTCTCCCAAGCTAGTACTTACCCAGCCTTAAGCTGTTTACCTTCTGCGATCTGACGAGTGCAGGTATGATCAGCTTAGAATAACCGTTGACACAATCTGATGCAAACCATTGTCCTCTTTTGATGGAAATCATTAGTTAACTTAACTTTTGAAAAAGTCAACAGAACCATCGATTCCCAACCAGTCTCCAAAGCTGGTACTTGCCCAGCCTTAAGCTGTTTACCTTCTGCGATCTGACGAGTGAAGGTATGATCAGCTTAGAATAACCGTTGACAGAGTCTGCTGCAAGCCATTGTCCTCTTTTTGATGGAAATCATTTGTACCCTTAACTTGGGTATAAAGTCAACGGAACCAGGGACTCCTAATCAGTCTCCCAAGCTGGTACTTGCTCCAGCCTTAAGCTGTTTACCTAATGCGACATCTGGACGAAAGTGGGCAGGTATGATCAGCTTAGAATAACCTGGTACTTGCCCAGCCTTAAGCTGTTTACCTAATGCGATCTGACGAGTGCAGGTATGATCAGCTTAGAATAACCGTTGACAGAGTCTGCTGCAAGCCATTGTCCTCTTTTAATGGAAATCATTTGTACCCTTAACTTGGGAAAAAAGTCAACGGAACCAGGGATTCCCAACCAGTCTCCCAAGCTGGTACTTGCCCAGCCTTAAGCTGTTTACCTTCTGCGATCTGACGAGTGCAGGTATGATCAGCTTAGAATAACCGTTGACATAGCCTGCTGCAAGCCATTGTCCTCTTTTAATGGAAATCATTTGTACCCTTAACTTGGGAAAAAAGTCAACGGAACCAGGGATTCCCAACCAGTCTCCCAAGCTGGTATTTGCCAAGCCTTAATCTGTTTACCTTCTGCTATCTGACGAGTGCAGGTATGATCAGCTTAGAATAACCGTTGACAGAGTCTGCTGCAAGCCATTGTCCTCTTTTGATGGAAATCATTTGTACCCTTAACTTGGGAAAAAAAACAACAGAACCACGAATTCCCAACCAGTCTCCCAAGCTGGTACTTGCCCAGCCTTAAGTTGTTTACCTAATGCGATCTGACGAGTGCAGGTATGATCAGCTTAGAATAACCGTTGACAGAGTCTGCTGCAAGCCATTGTCCTCTTTTGATGGAAATCATTTGTACCCTTAGCTTGGGAAAAAAGTTAACGAACCAGGGATTCCCAACCAGTCTCCCAAGCTGGTAGTTGCCCAGCCTTAAGCTGCTTACATTCTGCGATCTGACGAGTGCAGATATGATCAGCTTAGAATAACCGTTGACAGAGGATTCTGCAAGCAATTGTCCTCTTTTGATGGAAATCATTTGTACCCTTAACTTGGGAAAAAAGCCAACGGAACCAGAGATTCCCAACCAGTCTCCCAAGCTGGTACTTGCCCAGCCTTAAGCTGTTTACCTTCTGCGATCTGATGTTGCAGGTATGATCAGCTTAGAATAACCGTTGACAGAGTCTGCTGCAAGCCATTGTCCTCTTTTGATGGAAATAATTTGTATCCTTAACTTGGGAAAAAAGTCAACGAAACCAGGGATTCCCAACCTGTTACTTGCCCAGCCTTAAGCTGTTTACCTTCTGCGATCTGATGTTGCAGGTATGATCAGCTTAGAATAACCGTTGACAGAGTCTGATGCAAGCCATTGTCCTCTTTTGATGGAAATTATTTGTACCCTTAACTTGGGAAAAAAGTCAACGGAACCAAGGATTCCCAACCAGTCTCCCAAACTGGTACTTGCCCACCCTTAAGCTGTTTACCTTCTGCGATCTGACGAGTGCAGGTATGATCAGCTTAGAATAACCGTTGACAGAGTCTGATGCAAGCCATTGTCCTTTTTTGATGGAAATCATTAGTTAACTTAACTTTTGAAAAAAGTCAACTGAACCATCGATTCCCAAAAAGTTTCCAAAGCTGTTACTTGCCCAGCCTTAAGCAGTTTACCTTCTGCAATCTGACGAGTGCAGGAATGATCAGCTTAGAATAACCGTTGACAGAGTCTGCTGCAAGCCATTGTCCTTTTTTGATGCAAATCATTAGTTAACTTAACTTTTGAAAAAAGTCAACAGAGCCATCGATTCCCAACCAGTCTCCAAAGCTGGTACTTGCCCAGCCTTAAGCTGTTTACCTTCTGCGATCTGACGAGTGCAGGAATGATCAGCTTAGAATAACCGTTGACAGAGTCTGCTGCAAGCCATTGTCCTTTTTTATGGAAATCATTAGTTAACTTAACTTTTGAAAAAGTCAACAGAAACATCGATCCCAACCAGTCTCCAAAGCTGGTACTTGCCCAGCCTTAAGCAGATTAACTTCTGCGATCTGACGAGTGCAGGTATGATCAGCTTAGAATAACCCTTGACAGAGTCTGCTACAAGCCATTGTCCTCTTTTGATGGAAATCATTAGTTATCTTAACTTTTGAAAAAGTCAATGGAACCAGGGATTCCCAAATACTCTCCCAAGCTGGTACTTGCCCAGCCTTAAGCTGTTTACCTTCTGCGATCTGATGAGTGCAGGTATGATCAGCTTAGAATAACCGTTGACAGAGCTTTCTCCAAGCCATTGTCCTCTTTTGATGGAAATCATTTGTACCCTTAACTTGGGAAAAAGTCAACAGAACCAGGATTCCCAACCAGTTTTCCAAGCTAGTACTTGCCCAGCCTTAAGCTGTTTACCTTCTGCGATCTGACGAGTGCAGGAATGATCAGCTTAGAATAACCGTTGACAGAGTCTGCTGCAAGCCATTGTCCTTTTTGATGGAAATCATTAGTTAACTTAACTTTTGAAAAAAGTCAACAGAGCCATCGATTCCCAACCAGTCTCCAAAGCTGGTACTTGCCCAGCCTTAAGCTGTTTACATTCTGCGATCTGACGAGTGCAGGAATGATCAGCTTAGAATAACCGTTGACAGCGTCTACTGCAAGCCATTGTCCTTTTTTATGGAAATCATTAGTTAACTTAACTTTTGAAAAACTCAACAGAACCATTGATTCCCAACCAGTCTCCAATGCTGGTACTTGCCCAGCCTTAAGCAGATTAACTTCTGCGATCTGACGAGTGCAGGTATGATCAGCTTAGAATAACCCTTGACAGAGTCTGCTGCAAGCCATTGTCCTCTTTTGATGGAAATCATTTGTACCCTTAACTTGGGAAAAATTCAACGGAACCAAGGATTCCAAACCAGTCCCCCAAGCTGGTACTTGCCCAGCCTTAAGCTGTTTACCTTCTGCGATCTGACGAGTGCAGATATGATCAGCTTAGAATAACCGTTGACAGAGTCTGCTGCAAGCCATTGTCCTCTTTTGATGGAAATCATTTGTACCCTTAACTTGGGAAAAAAGTCAACAGAACCAGGGATTCCCAACCAGTCTCCCAAGCTGGTACTTGCCCAGCCTTAAGCTGTTTACCTTCTGCGATCTGACGAGTGCAGGTATGATCAGCTTAGAATAACCATTGACAGAGTCTGCTGCAAGCCATTGTCCTCTTTTGATGGAAATAATTTGTACCCTTAACTTGGGAAAAAGTCAACGGAACCAGGGATTCCCAACCAGTCTCCCAAGCTGGTACTTGCCCAGCCTTAAGCTGTTTACCTTCTGCAATCTGACGAGTGCAGGAATGATCAGCTTAGAATAACCGTTGACAGAGTCTGAGGCAAGCCAATGTCCTCTTTTGATGGAAATCATTTGTACCCTTAACTTGGGAAAAAAGTCAACGGAACCAAGGATTCCCAACCAGTCTCCCAAACTGGTACTTGCCCAGCCTTAAGATGTTTACCTTCTGCGATCTGACGAGTGCAGGTACGATCAGCTTAGAATAACCGTTGACAGAGTCTGATGCAAGCCATTGTCCTTTTTGATGGAAATCATTAGTTAACTTAACTTTCGAAAAATTTCAACTGAACCATGGATTCCCAACCAGTCTCCAAAGCTGGTACTTGCCCAGCCTTAAGCAGTTTACCTTCTGCGATCTGACGAGTGCAGGAATGATCAGCTTAGAATAACCGTTGACAGAGTCTGCTGCAAGCCATTGTCCTTTTTGATGGAAATCATTAGTTACCTTAACTTTTGAAAAAAGTCAACAGAGCCATCGATTCCCAACCAGTCTCCAAAGCTGGTACTTGCCCAGCCTTAAGCTGTTTACCTTCTGCAATCTGACGAGTGCAGGAATGATCAGCTTAGAATAACCGTTGACAGAGTCTGCTGCAAGCCATTGTCCTTTTTTATGGAAATCATTAGTTAACTTAACTTTTGAAAAAGTCAACAGAACCATCGATTCCCAACCAGTCTCCAAAGCTGGTACTTGCCCAGCCTTAAGCAGATTAACTTCTGCGATCTGACGAGTGCAGGTATGATCAGCTTAGAATAACCCTTGACAGAGTCTGCTGCAAGCCATTGTCCTCTTTTGATGGAAATCATTAGTTATATTAACTTTTGAAAAAGTCAATGGAACCAGGGATTCCCAAATACTCTCCCAAGCTGGTACTTGCCCAACCTTAAGCTGTTTACCTTCTGCGATCTGATGAGTGCAGGTATGATCAGCTTAGAATAACCGTTGACAGAGCTTTCTCCAAGCCATTTTCCTCTTTTGATGGAAATCATTTGTACCCTTAACTTGGGAAAAAGTCAACGGAACCAGGGATTCCCAACCAGTCTTCCAAGCTAGTACTTGCCCAGCCTTAAGCTGTTTACCTTCTGCGATCTGACGAGTGCAGGTATGATCAGCTTAGAATAACCGTTGACAGAGTCTGATGCAAGCCATTGTCCTCTTTTGATGGAAATCATTTGTACCCTTAACTTGGGAAAAAGTCAACGGAACCAAGGATTCCCAACCAGTACTTGCCCACCCTTAAGCTGTTTACCTTCTGCGATCTGAAGAGTGCAGGTATGATCAGCTTAGAATAACCGTTGACAGAGTCTGATGCAAGCCATTGTCCTTTTTGATGGAAATCATTAGTTAACTTAACTTTTGAAAAAGTCAACTGAACCATCGATTCCCAAAAAGTCTCCAAAGTTGGTACTTGCCCAGCCTTAAGCAGTTTACCTTCTGCGATCTGACGAGTGCAGGAATGATCAGCCTAGAATAACCGTTGACAGAGTCTGCTGCAAGCCATTGTCCTTTTTGATGGAAATCATTAGTTAACTTAACTTTTGAAAAAAGTCAACAGAGCCATCGATTCCCAACCAGTCTCCAAAGCTGGTACTTGCCCAGCCTTAAGCTGTTTACCTTCTGCGATCTGACGAGTGCAGGAATGATCAGCTTAGAATAACCGTTGACAGAGCCTGATGCAAGCCATTGTCCTTTTTGAGGGAAATCATTAGTTAACTTAACTTTTGAAAAAGTCAACTGAACCATCGATTCCCAAAAAGTCTCCAAAGCTGGTACTTGCCCAGCCTTAAGCAGTTTACCTTCTGCGATCTGACGAGTGCAGGAATGATCAGCCTAGAATAACCGTTGACAGAGTCTGCTGCAAGCCATTGTCCTTTTTGATGGAAATCATTAGTTAACTTAACTTTTGAAAAAGTCAACAGAGCCATCGATTCCCAACCAGTCTCCAAAGCTGGTACTTGCCCAGCCTTAAGCTGTTTACCTTCTGCGATCTGAAGAGTGCAGGTATGATCAGCTTAGAATAACCGTTGACAGAGTCTGCTGCAAGCCATTGTCCTTTTTTTATGGAAATCATTAGTTAACTTAACTTTTGAAAAAAGTCAACAGAACCATCGATTCCCAACCAGTCTCCAATGCTGGTACTTGCCCAGCCTTAAGCAGATTAACTTCTGCGATCTGACGAGTGCAGGTATGATCAGCTTAGAATAACCCTTGACAGAGTCTGCTGCAAGCAAGTGTCCTCTTTTGATGGAAATCATTTGTACCCTTGACTTGGGAAAACGAGTCAACGGAACCAGGGATTCCCAAACAGTCACCCAAGCTGGTACTTGCCCAGCCTTAAGCTGTTTACCTTCTGTGATCTGACGAGTGCAGGTATGGTCAGCTTAGAATAACCCTTGACAGAGTCTGCTGCAAGCCATTGTCCTCTTTTGATGGAAATCATTTGTACCCTTAACTTGGGAAAAATTCAACGGAACCAAGGATTCCGAACCAGTCCCCCAAGCTGGTACTTGCCCAGCCTTAAGCTGTTTACCTTCTGCGATCTGACGAGTGCAGGTATGATCAGCTTAGAATAACCATTGACAGAGTTTGATGCAAGCCATTGTCCTCTTTTGATGGAAATCATTTGTACCCTTAACTTGGGAAAAAGTCAACGGAACCAGGGATTCCCAACCAGTCTCCCAAGCTGGTACTTGCCCAGCCTTAAGCTGTTTACCTTCTGCGATCTGATGAATGCAGGAATGATTAGCTTAGAATAACCGTTGACAGAGTCTGAGGCAAGCCATTGTCCTCTTTTGATGGAAATCATTTGTACCCTTAACTTGGGAAAAAGTCAACGGAACCAAGGATTCCCAACCAGTCTCCCAAACTGGTACTTGCCCAGCCTTAAGCTGTTTACCTTCTGCGATCTGACGAGTGCAGGTATGATCAGCTTAGAATAACCGTTGACAGAGTCTGATGCAAGCCATTGTCCTTTTTGATGGAAATCATTAGTTAACTTAACTTTCGAAAAATTTCAACTGAACCATGGATTCCCAACCAGTCTCCAAAGCTGGTACTTGCCCAGCCTTAAGCAGTTTACCTTCTGCGATCTGACGAGTGCAGGAATGATCAGCTTAGAATAAAGGTTGACAGAGTCTGCTGCAAGCCATTGTCCTTTTTGATGGAAATCATTAGTTAACTTAACTTTTGAAAAAAGTCAACAGAGCCATCGATTCCCAACCAGTCTCCAAAGCTGGTACTTGCCCAGCCTTAAGCTGTTTACCTTCTGCGATCCGACGAGTGCAGGAATGATCAGCTTAGAATAACCGTTGACAGAGTCTGCTGCAAGCCATTGTCCTTTTTTGATGGAAATCATTAGTTAACTTAACTTTTGAAAAAAGTCAACAGAACCATCGATTCCCAACCAGTCTCCAAAGCTGGTACTTGCCCAGCCTTAAGCAGATTACCTTCTGCGATCTGACGAGTGCAGGTATGATCAGCTTAGAATAACCCTTGACAGATTCTGCTGCAAGCAATTGTCCTCTTTTGATGGAAATCATTTGTACCCTTAACTTGGGAAAAAAGTCAACGGAACGAGGGATTCCCAACCAGTCTCTCAAGCTGGTACTTGCCCAGCCTTAAGCTGTTTACCTACTGCGAACTGACGAGTGCAGGAATGATCAGCTTAGAATAACCGTTGACAGAGTCTGCTGCAAGCCGATGTCCTTTTTTTTTGGAAATCATTAGTTAACTTAACTTTTGAAAAAAGTCAACAGAACCATCGATTCCCAACCAGTCTCCAAAGCTGGTACTTGCCCAGCCTTAAGCAGATTAACTTCTGCGATCTGACGAATGCAGGTATGATCAGCTTAGAATAACCGTTGACAGAGCTTTCTCAAGCCATTGTCCTCTTTTGATGGAAATCATTTGTACCCTTAACTTGGGAAAAAAGTCAACGGAACCAGGGATTCCCAACCAGTCTTCCAAGCTAGTACTTGCCCAGCCTTAAGCTGTTTACTTTCTGCGATCTGACGAGTGCAGGTATGATCAGCTTAGAATAACCGTTGACAGTCTGATGCAAGCCATTGTCCTTTTTTGATGGAAATCATTAGTTAACTTAACTTTTGAAAAAGTCAACTGAACCATCGATTCCCAAAACGTCTCCAAAGCTGGTACTTGCCCAGCCTTAAGCAGTTTACCTTCTGCGATCTGACGAGTGCACGAATGATCAGCTTGGAATAACCGTTGACAGAGTCTGCTGCAAGCCATTGTCCTTTTTGATGGAAATCATTAGTTAACTTAACTTTTGAAAAAGTCAACAGAGCCATCGTTTCCCAACCAGTCTCCAAAGCTGGTACTTGCCCAGCCTTAATCTGTTTACCTTCTGCGATCTGACGAGTGCAGGAATGATCAGCTTAGAATAACCGTTGACAGAGTCTGCTGCAAGCCATTGTCCTTTTTTATGGAAATCATTAGTTAACTTAACTTTTGAAAAAGTCAACAGAACCATCGATTCCCAACCAGTCTCCAATGCTGGTACTTGCCCAGCCTTAAGCTGTTTACCTTCTGCGATCTGACGAGTGCAGGTATGGTCAGCTTAGAATAACCCTTGACAGAGTCTGCTGCAAGCCATTGTCCTCTTTTGATGGAAATCATTTGTACCCTTAACTTGGGAAAAATTCAACGGAACCAAGGATTCCGAACCAGTCCCCCAAGCTGGTACTTGCCCAGCCTTAAGCTGTTTACCTTCTGCGATCTGACGAGTGCAGATATGATCAGCTTAGAATAACCGTTGACCGAGTCTGCTGCAAGCCATTGTCCTCTTTTGATGGAAATCATTTGTACCCTTAACTTGGGAAAAAGTCAACGGAACCAGGGATTCCCAACCAGTCTCCCAAGCTGGTACTTGCCCAGCCTTAAGCTGTTTACCTTCTGCGATCTGACGAGTGCAGGTATGATCAGCTTAGAATAACCATTGACAGAGTTTGATGCAAGCCATTGTCCTCTTTTTGATGGAAATCATTTGTACCCTTAACTTGGGAAAAAGTCAACGGAACCAGGGATTCCCAACCAGTCTCCCAAGCTGGTACTTGCCCAGCCTTTAGCTGTTTACCTTCTGCGATCTGACGAGTGCAGGAATGATCAGCTTAGAATAACCGTTGACAGAGTCTGAGGCAAGCCATTGTCCTCTTTTGATGGAAATCATTTGTACCCTTAACTTGGGAAAAAGTCAACGGAACCAAGGATTCCCAACCAGTCTCCCAAACTGGTACTTGCCCAGCCTTAAGCTGTTTACCTTCTGCGATCTGACGAGTGCAGGTATGATCAGCTTAGAATAACCGTTGACCGAGTCTGATGCAAGCCATTGTCCTTTTTGATGGAAATCATTAGTTAACTTAACTTTCGAAAAATTTCAACGGAACCAGGGATTCCCAACCAGTCTCCCAAGCTGGTACTTGCCCAGCCTTAAGCTGTTTACCTTCTGCGATCTGATGAATGCAGGAATGATTAGCTTAGAATAACCGTTGACAGAGTCTGAGGCAAGCCATTGTCCTCTTTTGATGGAAATCATTTGTACCCTTAACTTGGGAAAAAGTCAACGGAACCAAGGATTCCCAACCAGTCTCCCAAACTGGTACTTGCCCAGCCTTAAGCTGTTTACCTTCTGCGATCTGACGAGTGCAGGTATGATCAGCTTAGAATAACCGTTGACAGAGTCTGATGCAAGCCATTGTCCTTTTTGATGGAAATCATTAGTTAACTTAACTTTCGAAAAATTTCAACTGAACCATGGATTCCCAACCAGTCTCCAAAGCTGGTACTTGCCCAGCCTTAAGCAGTTTACCTTCTGCGATCTGACGAGTGCAGGAATGATCAGCTTAGAATAAAGGTTGACAGAGTCTGCTGCAAGCCATTGTCCTTTTTGATGGAAATCATTAGTTAACTTAACTTTTGAAAAAAGTCAACAGAGCCATCGATTCCCAACCAGTCTCCAAAGCTGGTACTTGCCCAGCCTTAAGCTGTTTACCTTCTGCGATCCGACGAGTGCAGGAATGATCAGCTTAGAATAACCGTTGACAGAGTCTGCTGCAAGCCATTGTCCTTTTTGATGGAAATCATTAGTTAACTTAACTTTTGAAAAAAGTCAACAGAACCATCGATTCCCAACCAGTCTCCAAAGCTGGTACTTGCCCAGCCTTAAGCAGATTACCTTCTGCGATCTGACGAGTGCAGGTATGATCAGCTTAGAATAACCCTTGACAGATTCTGCTGCAAGCAATTGTCCTCTTTTGATGGAAATCATTTGTACCCTTAACTTGGGAAAAAGTCAACGGAACGAGGGATTCCCAACCAGTCTCTCAAGCTGGTACTTGCCCAGCCTTAAGCTGTTTACCTACTGCGAACTGACGAGTGCAGGAATGATCAGCTTAGAATAACCGTTGACAGAGTCTGCTGCAAGCCGATGTCCTTTTTTTGGAAATCATTAGTTAACTTAACTTTTGAAAAAGTCAACAGAACCATCGATTCCCAACCAGTCTCCAAAGCTGGTACTTGCCCAGCCTTAAGCAGATTAACTTCTGCGATCTGACGAATGCAGGTATGATCAGCTTAGAATAACCGTTGACAGAGCTTTCTCCAAGCCATTGTCCTCTTTTGATGGAAATCATTTGTACCCTTAACTTGGGAAAAAAGTCAACGGAACCAGGGATTCCCAACCAGTCTTCCAAGCTAGTACTTGCCCAGCCTTAAGCTGTTTACTTTCTGCGATCTGACGAGTGCAGGTATGATCAGCTTAGAATAACCGTTGACAGTCTGATGCAAGCCATTGTCCTTTTTGATGGAAATCATTAGTTAACTTAACTTTTGAAAAAAGTCAACTGAACCATCGATTCCCAAAACGTCTCCAAAGCTGGTACTTGCCCAGCCTTAAGCAGTTTACCTTCTGCGATCTGACGAGTGCAGGAATGATCAGCTTGGAATAACCGTTGACAGAGTCTGCTGCAAGCCATTGTCCTTTTTGATGGAAATCATTAGTTAACTTAACTTTTGAAAAAGTCAACAGAGCCATCGTTTCCCAACCAGTCTCCAAAGCTGGTACTTGCCCAGCCTTAATCTGTTTACCTTCTGCGATCTGACGAGTGCAGGAATGATCAGCTTAGAATAACCGTTGACAGAGTCTGCTGCAAGCCATTGTCCTTTTTTATGGAAATCATTAGTTAACTTAACTTTTGAAAAAGTCAACAGAACCATCGATTCCCAACCAGTCTCCAATGCTGGTACTTGCCCAGCCTTAAGCTGTTTACCTTCTGCGATCTGACGAGTGCAGGTATGGTCAGCTTAGAATAACCCTTGACAGAGTCTGCTGCAAGCCATTGTCCTCTTTTGATGGAAATCATTTGTACCCTTAACTTGGGAAAAATTCAACGGAACCAAGGATTCGAACCAGTCCCCCAAGCTGGTACTTGCACAGCCTTAAGCTGTTTACCTTCTGCGATCTGACGAGTGCAGATATGATCAGCTTAGAATAACCGTTGACCGAGTCTGCTGCAAGCCATTGTCCTCTTTTGATGGAAATCATTTGTACCCTTAACTTGGGAAAAAGTCAACGGAACCAGGGATTCCCAACCAGTCTCCCAAGCTGGTACTTGCCCAGCCTTAAGCTGTTTACCTTCTGCGATCTGACGAGTGCAGGTATGATCAGCTTAGAATAACCATTGACAGAGTTTGATGCAAGCCATTGTCCTCTTTTGATGGAAATCATTTGTACCCTTAACTTGGGAAAAAGTCAACGGAACCAGGGATTCCCAACCAGTCTCCCAAGCTTGTACTTGCCCAGCCTTAAGCTGTTTACCTTCTGCGATCTGATGAGTGCAGGAATGATCAGCTTAGAATAACCGTTGACAGAGTCTGAGGCAAGCCATTGTCCTCTTTTGATGGAAATCATTTGTACCCTTAACTTGGGAAAAAGTCAACGGAACCAAGGATTCCCAACCAGTCTCCCAAACTGGTACTTGCCCAGCCTTAAGCTGTTTACCTTCTGCGATCTGACGAGTGCAGGTATGATCAGCTTAGAATAACCGTTGACCGAGTCTGATGCAAGCCATTGTCCTTTTTTGATGGAAATCATTAGTTAACTTAACTTTCGAAAAATTTCAACTGAACCATGGATTCCCAACCAGTCTCCCAAGCTGGTACTTGCCCAGCCTTAAGCTGTTTACCTTCTGCGATCTGACGAGGGCAGGAATGATCAGCTTAGAATAACCGTTGACAGAGTCTGAGGCAAGCCATTGTCCTCTTTTGATGGAAATCATTTGTACCCTTAACTTGGGAAAAAAGTCAACGGAACCAAGGATTCCCAACCAGTCTCCCAAACTGGTACTTGCCCAGCCTTAAGCTGTTTACCTTCTGCGATCTGACGAGTGCATGTATGATCAGCTTAGAATAACCGTTGACAGAGTCTGATGCAAGCCATTGTCCTTTTTTGATGGAAATCATTAGTTAACTTAACTTTCGAAAAATTTCAACTGAACCATGGATTCCCAACCAGACTCCAAAGCTGGTACTTGACCAGTCTTAAGCAGTTTACCTTCTGCGATCTGACGAGTGCAGGAATGATCAGCTTAGAATAACCGTTGACAGAGTCTGCTGCAAGCCATTGTCCTTTTTTGATGGAAATCATTAGTTAACTAAACTTTTGAAAAAAGTCAACAGAGCCATCGATTCCCAACCAGTCTCCAAAGCTGGTACTTGCCCAGCCTTAAGCTGTTTACCTTCTGCGATCTGACGAGTGCAGGAATGATCAGCTTAGAATAACCGTTGACAGAGTCTGCTGCAAGCCATTGTCCTTTTTTGATGGAAATCATTAGTTAACTTAACTTTTGAAAAAAGTCAACAGAACCATCGATTCCCAAACAGTCTCCCAAGCTGGTACTTGCCCAGCCTTAAGCAGATTACCTTCTGCGATCTGATGAGTGCAGGTATGATCAGCTTAGAATAACCCTTGACAGATTCTGCTGCAAGCCATTGTCCTCTTTTGATGGAAATCATTTGTACCCTTAACTTAGGAAAAAAGTCAATGGAAACAGGGACTCACGACCAGTCTCCCAAGCTTGTACTTGCCCAGACTTAAGCTGTTTACCTTCTGCGATCTGACGAATGCAGGTATGACCAGCTTAGAATAACCCTTGACAGAGTCTGCTGCAAGCCATTGTCCTCTTTTGATGGAAATCATTTGTACCCTTAACTTGGGAAAAATTCAACGTAACCAAGGATTCCGAACCAGTCCCCCAAGCTGGTACTTGCCCAGCCTTAAGCTGTTTACCTTCTGCGATCTGACGAGTGCAGATATGATCAGCTTAGAATAACCGTTGACAGAGTCTGCTGCAAGCCATTGTCCTCTTTTGATGGAAATCATTTGTACCCTTAACTTGGGAAAAAAGTCAACGGAACCAGGGATTCCCAACCAGTCTCCCAAGCTGGTACTTGCCCAGCCTTAAGCTGTTTACCTACTGCGAACTGACGAGTGCAGGAATGATCAGCTTAGAATAACCGTTGACAGAGTCTGCTGCAAGCCATTGTCCATTTTTTTGGAAATCATTAGTTAACTTAACTTTTGAAAAAAGTCAACAGAACCATCGATTCCCAACCAGTCTCCAAAGCTGGTACTTGCCCAGCCTTAAGCAGATTAACTTCTGCGATCTGACGAGTGCAGGTATGATCAGCTTAGAATAACCGTTGACAGAGCTTTCTCCAAGCCATTGTCCTCTTTTGATGGAAATCATTTGTACCCTTAACTTGGGAAAAAGTCAACGGAACCAGGGATTCCCAACCAGTCTTCCAAGCTAGTACTTGCCCAGCCTTAAGCTGTTTACTTTCTGCGATCTGACGAGTGCAGGTATGATCAGCTTAGAATAACCGTTGACAGAGTCTGATGCAAGCCATTGTCCTCTTTTGATGGAAATCATTTGTACCCTTAACTTGGGAAAAAGTCAACGGAACCAAGGATTCCCAACCAGTACTTGCCCACCCTTAAGCTGTTTACCTTCTGCGATCTGACGAGTGCAGGTATGATCAGCTTAGAATAACCGTTGACAGAGTCTGATGCAAGCCATTGTCCTTTTTGATGGAAATCATTAGTTATCTTAACTTTTGAAAAAGTCAACTGACCCATCGATTCCCAACCAGTCTCCAAAGCTGGTACTTGCCCAGCCTTAAGCAGTTTACCTTCTGCGATCTGACGAGTGCAGGAATGATCAGCTTGGAATAACCGTTGACAGAGTCTGCTGCAAGCCATTGTCCTTTTTGATGGAAATCATTAGTTAACTTAACTTTTGAAAAAAGTCAACAGAGCCATCGATTCCCAACCAGTCTCCAAAGCTGGTACTTGCCCAGCCTTAAGCTGTTTACCTTCTGCGATCTGACGAGTGCAGGAATGATCAGCTTAGAATAACCGTTGACAGAGTCTGCTGCAAGCCATTGTCCTTTTTTATGGAAATCATTAGTTAACTTAACTTTTGAAAAAGTCAACAGAACCATCGATTCCCAACCAGTCTCCAATGCTGGTACTTGCCCAGCCTTAAGCTGTTTACCTTCTGCGATCTGACGAGTGCAGGTATGGTCAGCTTAGAATAACCCTTGACAGAGTCTGCTGCAAGCCATTGTCCTCTTTTGATGGAAATCATTTGTACCCTTAACTTGGGAAAAATTCAACGGAACCAAGGATTCCGAACCAGTCCCCCAAGCTGGTACTTGCCCAGCCTTAAGCTGTTTACCTTCTGCGATCTGACGAGTGCAGATATGATCAGCTTAGAATAACCGTTGACCGAGTCTGCTGCAAGCCATTGTCCTCTTTTGATGGAAATCATTTGTACCCTTAACTTGGGAAAAAGTCAACGGAACCAGGGATTCCCAACCAGTCTCCCAAGCTGGTACTTGCCCAGCCTTAAGCTGTTTACCTTCTGCGATCTGACGAGTGCAGGTATGATCAGCTTAGAATAACCATTGACAGAGTTTGATGCAAGCCATTGTCCTCTTTTGATGGAAATCATTTGTACCCTTAACTTGGGAAAAAGTCAACGGAACCAGGGATTCCCAACCAGTCTCCCAAGCTGGTACTTGCCCAGCCTTAAGCTGTTTACCTTCTGCGATCTGACGAGTGCAGGAATGATCAGCTTAGAATAACCGTTGACAGAGTCTGAGGCAAGCCATTGTCCTCTTTTGATGGAAATCATTTGTACCCTTAACTTGGGAAAAAAGTCAACGGAACCAAGGATTCCCAACCAGTCTCCCAAACTGGTACTTGCCCAGCCTTAAGCTGTTTACCTTCTGCGATCTGACGAGTGCAGGTATGATCAGCTTAGAATAACCGTTGACCGAGTCTGATGCAAGCCATTGTCCTTTTTGATGGAAATCATTAGTTAACTTAACTTTCGAAAAATTTCAACTGAACAATGGATTCCCAACCAGCCTCCAAAGCTGGTACTTGCCCAGCCTTAAGCAGTTTACCTTCTGCGATCTGACGAGTGCAGGAATGATCAGCTTAGAATAACCGTTGACAGAGTCTGCTGCAAGCCATTGTCCTTTTTGATGGAAATCATTAGTTAACTTAACTTTTGAAAAAAGTCAACAGAGCCATCGATTCCCAACCAGTCTCCAAAGCTGGTACTTGCCCAGCCTTAAGCTGTTTACCTTCTGCGATCTGACGAGTGCAGGAATGATCAGCTTAGAATAACCGTTGACAGAGTCTGCTGCAAGCCATTGTCCTTTTTGATGGAAATCATTAGTTAACTTAACTTTTGAAAAAGTCAACAGAACCATCGATTCCCAACCAGTCTCCAAAGCTGGTACTTGCCCAGCCTTAAGCAGATTACCTTCTGCGATCTGACGAGTGCAGGTATGATCAGCTTAGAATAACCGTTGACAGATTCTGCTGCAAGCAATTGTCCTCTTTTGATGGAAATCATTTGTACCCTTAAGTTGGGAAAAAGTCAACGGAACGAGGGATTCCCAACCAGTCTCCCAAGCTGGTACTTGCCCAACCTTAAGCTGTTTACCTACTGCGAACTGACGAGTGCAGGTATGATCAGCTTAGAATAACCGTTGACAGAGCTTTCTGCAAGCAATTGTCCTCTTTTGATGGAAATCATTTGTACCCTTAACTTGGGAAAAAAAAACGGAACCAGGGATTCCCAACCAGTCTCCCAAGCTGGTACTTGCCCAGCCTTAAGCTGTTTACCTTCTGCGATCTGACGAGTGCAGGTATGATCAGCTTAGAATTACCGTTGACAGAGTCTGCTGCAAGCCATTGTCCTCTTTTGATGGAAATCATTTGTACCCTTAACATGGGTATAAAGTCAACGGAACCAGGGATTCCCAACCAGTCTCCCAAGCTGGTACTTGCCCAGTCTTAAGCTGTTTATCTACTGCGATCTGACGAGTGCAGGTATGATCAGCTTAGAATAACCGTTGACAGAGTCTGCTGCAAGCCATTGTCCTCTTTTGATGGAAATCATTTGTACCCTTAGCTTGGGAAAAAGTTAACGAACCAGGGATTCCCAACCAGTCTCCCAAGCTGGTAGTTGCCCAGCCTTAAGCTGCTTACCTTCTGCGATCTGACGAGTGCAGATATGATCAGCTTAGAATAACCGTTGACAGGGGTTTCTGCAAGCAATTGTCCTCTTTTGATGGAAATCATTTGTACCCTTAACTTTGGAAAAAGCCAACGGAACCAGAGATTCCCAACCAGTCTCCCAAGCTGGTACTTGCCCAGCCTTAAGCTGTTTACCTTCTGTGATCTGATGTTGCAGGTATGATCAGCTTAGAATAACCGTTGACAGAGTCTGCTGCAAGCCATTGTCCTCTTTTGATGGAAATAAATTGTATCCTTAACTTGGGAAAAAGGCAACGAAACCAGGGATTCCCAACCAGTCTCCCAAGCTAGTACTTGCACAGCCTTAGACTGTTTACCTTCTGCGATCTGACGAGTGCAGGTATGATCAGCTTAGAATAACCGTTGACAAAGCTTTCTGCAAGCAATTGTCCTCTTTGATGGAAATCATTTGTACCCTTAACTTGGGAAAAAGCCAACGGAAACAGGGATTCCCAACCAGCCTCCCAAGCTGGTACTTGCCCAGCCTTAAGCTGTTTACCTTCTACGATCTGACGAGTGCAGGTATGATCAGCTTAGAATAACCGTTGACAGAGTGTGATGCAAGTCATTGTCCTCTATTGATGGAAATCATTTGTACCCTTAACTTGGGAAAAAGTTAACGGAACCAGGGATTCCCAAACATTCTCCCAAGCTGGTACTTGCCCAGCCTTAAGCTGTTTACCTTCTGCGATCTGACGAGTGCAGGTATGATCAGCTTAGAATAACCGTTGACAGAGCTTTCTGCAAGCCATTGTCCTCTTTTGATGGAAATCATTTGTACCCTTAACTTGGGAAAAAGTCAACGGAACCAGGGATTCCTAACCATTCTCCCAAGCTAGTACTTACCCAGCCTTAAGATGTTTACCTTCTGCGATCTGACGAGCGCAGGTATGATCAGCTTAGAATAACCGTTGACAGAGTCTGATGCAAACCATTGTCCTCTTTTGATGGAAATCATTAGTTAACTTAACTTTTGAAAAAGTCAACAGAACCATCGATTCCCAACCAGTCTCCAAAGCTGGTACTTGCCCAGCCTTAAGCTGTTTACCTTCTGCGATCTGACGAGTGCAGGTATGATCAGCTTAGAATAACCGTTGACAGAGTCTGCTGCAAGCCATTGTCCTCTTTTTGATGGAAATCATTTGTACCCTTAACTTGGGTATAAAGTCAACGGAACCAGGGATTCCCAACCAGTCTCCCAAGCTGGTACTTGCCCAGCCTTAAGCTGTTTACCTTCTGCGATCTGACGAGTGCAGGTATGATCAGCTTAGAATAACCGTTGACATAGCCTGCTGCAAGCCATTGTCCTCTTTTAATGGAAATCATTTGTACCCTTAACTTGGGAAAAAGTCAACGGAACCAGGGATTCCCAACCAGTCTCCCAAGCTGGTATTTGCCCAGCCTTAATCTGTTTACCTTCTGCTATCTGACGAGTGCAGGTATGATCAGCTTAGAATAACCGTTGACAGAGTCTGCTGCAAGCCATTGTCCTCTTTTGATGGAAATCATTTGTACCCTTAACTTGGGAAAAAGTCAACAGAACCACGGATTCCCAACCAGTCTCCCAAGCTGGTACTTGCCCAGCCTTAAGTTGTTTACCTAATGCGATCTGACGAGTGCAGGTATGATCAGCTTAGAATAACCGTTGACAGAGTCTGCTGCAAGCCATTGTCCTCTTTTTGATGGAAATCATTTGTACCCTTAGCTTGGGAAAAAAGTTAACGAACCAGGGATTCCCAACCAGTCTCCCAAGCTGGTAGTTGCCCAGCCTTAAGCTGCTTACATTCTGCGATCTGACGAGTGCAGATATGATCAGCTTAGAATAACCGTTGACAGAGGATTCTGCAAGCAATTGTCCTCTTTTGATGGAAATCATTTGTACCCTTAACTTGGGAAAAAAGCCAACGGAACCAGAGATTCCCAACCAGTCTCCCAAGCTGGTACTTGCCCAGCCTTAAGCTGTTTACCTTCTGCGATCTGATGTTGCAGGTATGATCAGTTTAGAATAACCGTTGACAGAGTCTGCTGCAAGCCATTGTCCTCTTTTGATGGAAATAATTTGTATCCTTAACTTGGGAAAAAAGTCAACGAAACCAGGGATTCCCAAACTGTTACTTACCCAGCCTTAGGCTGTTTACCTTCTGCGATCTGACGAGTGCAGGTATGATCAGCTTAGAATAAACGTTGACAGAGCTTTCTGCAAGCAATTGTCCTCTTTTGATGGAAATCATTTGTACCCTTAACTTGGGAAAAAAGCCAACGGAACCAGGGATTCCCAACCAGCCTTCCAAGCTGGTACTTGCCCAGCCTTAAGCTGTTTACCTTCTGCGATCTGACGAGTGCAGGTATGATCAGCTTAGAATAAACGTTGACAGAGCTTTATGGAAGCCATTGTCCTCTTTTAATGGAAATCATTTGTACCCTTAACTTGGGAAAAAGTCAATGAAACCAGGGATTCCCAACCAGTCTCCAAAGCTGTTACTTGCCCAGCCTTAAGCAGTTTACCTTCTGCGATCTGACGAGTGCAGGAATGATCAGCTTAGAATAACCGTTGACAGAGTCTGCTGCAAGCCATTGTCCTTTTTTGATGCAAATCATTAGTTAACTTAACTTTTGAAAAAAGTCAACAGAGCCATCGATTCCCAACCAGTCTCCAAAGCTGGTACTTGCCCAGCCTTAAGCTGTTTACCTTCTGCGATCTGACGAGTGCAGGAATGATCAGCTTAGAATAACCGTTGACAGAGTCTGCTGCAAGCCATTGTCCTTTTTTTATGGAAATCATTAGTTAACTTAACTTTTGAAAAAAGTCAACAGAACCATCGATTCCCAACCAGTCTCCAAAGCTGGTACTTGCCCAGCCTTAAGCAGATTAACTTCTGCGATCTGACGAGTGCAGGTATGATCAGCTTAGAATAACCCTTGACAGAGTCTGCTGCAAGCCATTGTCCTCTTTTGATGGAAATCATTAGTTATCTTAACTTTTGAAAAAAGTCAATGGAACCAGGGATTCCCAAATTCTCTCCCAAGCTGGTATTTGCCCAGCCTTAAGCTGTTTACCTTCTGCGATCTGACGAGTGCAGGAATGATCAGCTTAGAATAACTGTTGACAGAGTCTGCTGCAAGCCATTGTCCTTTTTTGATGGAAATCATTAGTTAACTTAACTTTTGAAAAAAGTCAACAGAACCATCGATTCCCAACCAGTCTCCAAAGCTTGTACTTGCCCAGCCTTAAGCAGATTACCTTCTGCGATCTGACGAGTGCAGGTATGATCAGCTTAGAATAACCCTTGACAGATTCTGCTGCAAGCAATTGTCCTCTTTTGATGGAAATCATTTGTACCCTTAACTTGGGAAAAAAGTCAACGGAACGAGGGATTCCCAACCAGTTTCCCAAGCTGGTACTTGCCCAGCCTTAAGCTGTTTACCTACTGCGAACTGACGAGTGCAGGTATGATCAGCTTAGAATAACCGTTGACAGAGCTTTCTGCAAGCAATTGTCCTCTTTTGATGGAAATCATTTGTACCCTTAACTTGGGAAAAAAGTCAACGGAACCAGGGATTCCCAACCAGTCTTCCAAGCTAGTACTTGCCCAGCCTTAAGCTGTTTACCTTCTGCGATCTGACGAGTGCAGGTATGATCAGCTTAGAATAACCGTTGACAGAGTCTGATGCAAGCTATTGTCCTTTTTTGATGGAAATCATTAGTTAACTTAACTTTTGAAAAAAGTCAACTGAACCATCGATTCCCAAAAAGTCTCCAAAGCTGGTACTTGCCCAGCCTTAAGCAGTTTACCTTCTGCGATCTGACGAGTGCAGGAATGATCAGCTTAGAATAACCGTTGACAGAGTCTGCTGCAAGCCATTGTCCTTTTTGATGGAAATCATTAGTTAACTTAACTTTTGAAAAAGTCAACAGAGCCATCGATTCCCAACCAGTCTCCAAAGCTGGTACTTGCCCAGCCTTAAGCTGTTTACCTTCTGCGATCTGACGAGTGCAGGAATGATCAGCTTAGAATAACCGTTGACAGAGTCTGCTGCAAGCCATTGTCCTTTTTGATGGAAATCATTAGTTAACTTAACTTTTGAAAAAGTCAACAGAACCATCGATTCCCAACCAGTCTCCAAAGCTGGTACTTGCCCAGCCTTAAGCAGATTACCTTCTGCGATCTGACGAGTGCAGGTATGATCAGCTTAGAATAACCCTTGACAGAGTCTGCTGCAAGCCATTGTCCTCTTTTGATGGAAATCATTTGTACTCTTAACTTGGGAAAAGTCAACGGAACCAAGGATTCCCAACCAGTCTCCCAAGCTGGTACTTGCCCAGCCTTAAGCTGTTTACCTTCTGCGATCTGACGAGTGCAGGTATGATCAGCTTAGAATAACTGTTGACAGAGTCTGCTGCAAGCCATTGTCCTCTTTTGATGGAAATCATTTGTACCCTTAACTTGGGAAAAAGTCAACGGAACCAGGGATTCCCAACCAGTCTCCCCAAGCTGGTACTTGCCCAGCCTTAAGCTGTTTACCTTCTGCGATCTGACGAGTGCAGGTATGATCAGCTTAGAATAACCGTTGACAGAGTCTGATGCAAGCCATTGTCCTCTTTTGATGGAAATCATTTGTACCCTTAACTTGGGAAAAAGTCAACGGAACCAGGGATTCCCAACCAGTCTCCCAAGCTGGTACTTGCCCAGCCTTAAGCTGTTTACCTTCTGCGATCTGACGAGTGCAGGTATGATCAGCTTAGAATAACCGTTGACAGAGTCTGATGCAAGCTATTGTCCTTTTTTGATGGAAATCATTAGTTAACTTAACTTTTGAAAAAGTCAACTGAACCATGGATTCCCAACCAGTCTCCAAAGCTGGTACTTGCCCAGCCTTAAGCTGTTTACCTTCTGCGATCTGACGAGTGCAGGAATGATCAGCTTAGAATAACCGTTGACAGAGTCTGCTGCAAGCCATTGTCCTTTTTGATGGAAATCATTAGTTAACTTAACTTTTGAAAAAGTCAACAGAGCCATCGATTCCCAACCAGTCTCCAAAGCTGGTACTTGCCCAGCCTTAAGCTGTTTACCTTCTGCGATCTGACGAGTGCAGGAATGATCAGCTTAGAATAACCGTTGACAGAGTCTGCTGCAAGCCATTGTCCTTTTTTATGGAAATCATTAGTTAACTTAACTTTTGAAAAAGTCAACAGAACCATCGATTCCCAACCAGTCTCCAATGCTGGTACTTGCCCAGCCTTAAGCTGTTTACCTTCTGCGATCTGACGAGTGCAGGTATGATCAGCTTAGAATAACCCTTGACAGAGTCTGCTGCAAGCCATTGTCCTCTTTTGATGGAAATCATTTGTACCCTTAACTTGGGAAAAATTCAACGGAACCAAGGATTCCGAACCAGTCCCCCAAGCTGGTACTTGCCCAGCCTTAAGCTGTTTACCTTCTGCGATCTGACGAGTGCAGATATGATCAGCTTAGAATAACCGTTGACATAGTCTGCTGCAAGCCATTGTCCTCTTTTGATGGAAATCATTTGTACCCTTAACTTGGGAAAAAGTCAACGGAACCAGGGATTCCCAACCAGTCTCCCAAGCTGGTACTTGCCCAGCCTTAAGCTGTTTACCTTCTGCGATCTGACGAGTGCAGGTATGATCAGCTTAGAATAACCATTGACAGAGTTTGATGCAAGCCATTGTCCTCTTTTGATGGAAATCATTTGTACCCTTAACTTGGGAAAAAGTCAACGGAACCAGGGATTCCCAACCAGTCTCCCAAGCTGGTACTTGCCCAGCCTTAAGCTGTTTACCTTCTGCGATC
Source organism: Bufotes viridis (assembly GCA_033119425.1). Lineage (NCBI taxonomy): Eukaryota > Metazoa > Chordata > Amphibia > Anura > Bufonidae > Bufotes > Bufotes viridis. The sequence goes on from JAKVIS010000357.1 coordinate 38,750, forward strand.
TGACGAGTGCAGGAATGATCAGCTTAGAATAACCGTTGACAGAGTCTGAGGCAAGCCATTGTCCTCTTTTGATGGAAATCATTTGTACCCTTAACTTATGAAAAAAGTCAACGGAACCAAGGATTCCCAACCAGTCTCCCAAACTGGTACTTGCCCAGCCTTAAGCTGTTTACCTTCTGCGATCTGACGAGTGCAGGTATGATCAGCTTAGAATAACCGTTGACCGAGTCTGATGCAAGCCATTGTCCTTTTTGATGGAAATCATTAGTTAACTTAACTTTCGAAAAATTTCAACTGAACCACGGATTCCCAACCAGTCTCCAAAGCTGGTACTTGCCCAGCCTTAAGCAGTTAACCTTCTGCGATCTGACGAGTGCAGGAATGATCAGCTTAGAATAACCGTTGACAGAGTCTGCTGCAAGCCATTGTCCTTTTTGATGGAAATCATTAGTTAACTTAACTTTTGAAAAAGTCAACAGAGCCATCGATTCCCAACCAGTCTCCAAAGCTGGTACTTGCCCAGCCTTAAGCTGTTTACCTTCTGCGATCTGACGAGTGCAGGAATGATCAGCTTAGAATAACCGTTGACAGAGTCTGCTGCAAGCCATTGTCCTCTTTTGATGGAAATCATTAGTTATCTTAACTTTTGAAAAAAGTCAATGGAACCAGGGATTCCCAAATACTCTCCCAAGCTGGTACTTGCCCAGCCTTAAGCTGTTTACCTTCTGCAATCTGACGAGTGCAGGTATGATCAGCTTAGAATAACCGTTGACAGAGCTTTCTGCAAGCCATTGTCCTCTTTTGATGGAAATCATTTGTACCCTTAACTTGGGAAAAAAGTCAACGGAACCAGGGATTCCCAACCAGTCTTCCAAGCTGGTACTTGCCCAGCCTTAAGCTGTTTACCTTCTGCGATCTGACGAGTGCAGGTATGATCAGCTTAGAATAACCGTTGACAGAGTCTGATGCAAGCTATTGTCCTTTTTTGATGGAAATCATTAGTTAACTTAACTTTTGAAAAAAGTCAACTGAACCATCGATTCCCAAAAAGTCTCCAAAGCTGGTACTTGCCCAGCCTTAAGCAGTTTACCTTCTGCGATCTGACGAGTGCAGGAATGATCAGCTTAGAATAACCGTTGACAGAGTCTGCTGCAAGCCATTGTCCTTTTTTGATGGAAATCATTAGTTAACTTAACTTTTGAAAAAAGTCAACAGAGCCATCGATTCCCAACCAGTCTCCAAAGCTGGTACTTGCCCAGCCTTAAGCTGTTTACCTTCTGCGATCTGACGAGTGCAGGAATGATCAGCTTAGAATAACCGTTGACAGCATCTACTGCAAGCCATTGTCCTTTTTTTATGGAAATCATTAGTTAACTTAACTTTTGAAAAAACTCAACAGAACCATCGATTCCCAACCAGTCTCCAATGCTGATACTTGCCCAGCCTTAAGCAGATTAACTTCTGCGATCTGACGAGTGCAGGTATGATCAGCTTAGAATAACCCTTGACAGAGTCTGATGCAAGCCATTGTCCTCTTTTGATGGAAATCATTTGTACCCTTAACTTGGGAAAAATTCAACGGAACCAAGGATTCCGAACCAGTCCCCCAAACTGGTACTTGCCCAGCCTTAAGCTGTTTACCTTCTGCGATCTGACGAGTGCAGATATGATCAGCTTAGAATAACCGTTGACATAGTCTGCTGCAAGCCATTGTCCTCTTTTGATGGAAATCATTTGTACCCTTAACTTGGGAAAAAGTCAACGGAACCAGGGATTCCCAACCAGTCTCCCAAGCTGGTACTTGCCCAGCCTTAAGCTGTTTACCTTCTGCGATCTGACGAGTGCAGGTATGATCAGCTTAGAATAACCATTGACAGAGTTTGATGCAAGCCATTGTCCTCTTTTGATGGAAATCATTTGTACCCTTAACTTGGGAAAAAAGTCAACGGAACCAGGGATTCCCAACCAGTCTCCCAAGCTGGTATTTGCCCAGCCTTAAGCTGTTTACCTTCTGCGATCTGACGAGTACAGGAATGATCAGCTTAGAATAACCGTTGACAGAGTCTGAGGCAAGCCATTGTCCTCTTTTGATGGAAATCATTTGTACCCTTAACTTGGGAAAAAAGTCAACGGAACCAAGGATTCCCAACCAGTCTCCCAAACTGGTACTTGCCCAGCCTTAAGATGTTTACCTTCTGCGATCTGACGAGTGCAGGTATGATCAGCTTAGAATAACCGTTGACCGAGTCTGATGCAAGCCATTGTCCTTTTTTGATGGAAATCATTAGTTAACTTAACTTTCGAAAAATTTCAACTGAACCACGGATTCCCAACCAGTCTCCAAAGCTGGTACTTGCCCAACCTTAAGCAGTTAACCTTCTGCGATCTGACGAGTGCAGGAATGATCAGCTTAGAATAACCATTGACAGAGTCTGCTGCAAGCCATTGTCCTCTTTTGATGGAAATCATTAGTTAACTTAACTTTTGAAAAAAGTCAACAGAGCCATCGATTCCCAACCAGTCTCCAAAGCTGGTACTTGCCCAGCCTTAAGCTGTTTACCTTCTGCGATCTGACGAGTGCAGGAATGATCAGCTTAGAATAACCGTTGACAGAGTCTGCTGCAAGCCATTGTCCTCTTTTGATGGAAATCATTAGTTATCTTAACTTTTGAAAAAAGTCAATGGAACCAGGGATTCCCAAATACTCTCCCAAGCTGGTACTTGCCCAGCCTTAAGCTGTTTACCTTCTGCGATCTGATGAGTGCAGGTATGATCAGCTTAGAATAACCGTTGACAGAGCTTTCTCCAAGCCATTTTCCTCTTTTGATGGAAATCATTTGTACCCTTAACTTGGGAAAAAAGTCAACGGAACCAGGGATTCCCAACCAGTCTTCCAAGCTAGTACTTGCCTAGCCTTAAGCTGTTTACCTTCTGCGATCTGACGAGTGCAGGTATGATCAGCTTAGAATAACCGTTGACAGAGTCTGATGCAAGCTATTGTCCTTTTTTGATGGAAATCATTTGTACCCTTAACTTGGGAAAAAAGTCAACGGAACCAAGGATTCCCACCAGTCTCCCAAGCTGGTACTTGCCCAGCCTTAAGCTGTTTACCTTCTGCGATCTGACGAGTGCAGGTATGATCAACTTAGAATAACCGTTGACAGAGTCTGATGCAAGCCATTGTCCTTTTTGATGGAAATCATTAGTTAACTTAACTTTTGAAAAAAGTCAACTGAACCATCGATTCCCAACCAGTCTCCAAAGCTGGTACTTGCCCAGCCTTAAGCTGTTTACCTTCTGCGATCTGACGAGTGCAGGAATGATCAGCTTAGAATAACCGTTGACAGAGTCTGATGCAAGCCATTGTCCTTTTTGATGGAAATCATTAGTTAACTTAACTTTTGAAAAAGTCAACGGAACCAGCGATTCCCAACCAGTCTCCCAAGCTGGTACTTGCCCAGCCTTAAGCTGTTTACCTTCTGCGATCTGACGAGTGCAGGTATGATCAGCTTAGAATAACCGTTGACAGAGTCTGATGCAAGCCATTGTCCTTTTTGATGGAAATCATTAGTTAACTTAACTTTTGAAAAAAGTCAACTGAACCATGGATTCCCAACCAGTCTCCAAAGCTGGTACTTGCCCAGCCTTAAGCAGTTTACCTTCTGCGATCTGACGAGTGCAGGAATGATCAGCTTACAATAACCGTTGACAGAGTCTGCTGCAAGCCTTTGTCCTTTTTTGATGGAAATCATTAGTTAACTTAACTTTTGAAAAAAGTCAACAGAGCCATCGATTCCCAACCAGTCTCCAAAGCTGGTACTTGCCCAGCCTTAAGCTGTTTACCTTCTGTGATCTGACGAGTGCAGGAATGATCAGCTTAGAATAACCGTTGACAGAGTCTGCTGCAAGCCATTGTCCTTTTTTTATGGAAATCATTAGTTAACTTAACTTTTGAAAAAAGTCAACAGAACCATCAATTCCCAACCAGTCTCCAAAGCTGGTACTTGCCCAGCCTTAAGCAGATTAACTTCTGCGATCTGACGAGTGCAGGTATGATCAGCTTAGAATAACCCTTGACAGAGTCTGCTGCAAGCAATTGTCCTCTTTTGATGGAAATCATTTGTACCCTTGACTTGGGAAAAAGAGTCAACGGAACCAGGGATTCCCAACCAGTCACCCAAGCTGGTACTTGCCCAGCCTTAAGCTGTTTACCTTCTGCGATCTGACGAGTGCAGGTATGGTCAGCTTAGAATAACCCTTGACAGAGTCTGCTGCAAGCCATTGTCCTCTTTTGATGGAAATCATTTGTACCCTTAACTTGGGAAAAATTCAACGGAACCAAGGATTCCGAACCAGTCCCCCAAGCTGGTACTTGCCCAGCCTTAAGCTGTTTACCTTCTGCGATCTGACGAGTGCAGATATGATCAGCTTAGAATAACCGTTGACTGAGTCTGCTGCAAGCCATTGTCCTCTTTTGATGGAAATCATTTGTACCCTTAACTTGGGAAAAAAGTCAACGGAACCAGGGATTCCCAACCAGTCTCCCAAGCTGGTACTTGCCCAGCCTTAAGCTGTTTACCTTCTGCGATCTGACGAGTGCAGATATGATCAGCCTAGAATAACCATTGACAGAAGCCATTGTCCTCTTTTGATGGAAATCATTTGTACCCTTAACTTGGGAAAAAAGTCAACGGAACCAGGGATTCCCAACCAGTCTCCCAAGCTGGTACTTGCCCAGCCTTAAGCTGTTTACCTTCTGCGATCTGACGAGTGCAGGAATGATCAGCTTAGAATAACCGTTGATAGAGTCTGAGGCAAGCCATTGTCCTCTTTTGATGGAAATCATTTGTACCCTTAACTTTGGAAAAAAATCAACGGAACCAAGGATTCCCAACCAGTCTCCCAAACTGGTACTTGCCCAGCCTTAAGCTGTTTACCTTCTGCGATCTGACGAGTGCAGGTATGATCAGCTTAGAATAACCGTTGACAGAGTCTGCTGCAAGCCATTGTCCTTTTTTGATGGAAATCATTAGTTAACTTAACTTTTGAAAAAAGTCAACAGAACCATCGATTCCCAACCAGTCTCCAAAGCTGGTACTTGCCCAGCCTTAAGCAGATTACCTTCTGCGATCTGACGAGTGCAGGTATGATCAGCTTAGAATAACCCTTGACAGATTCTGCTGCAAGCAATTGTCCTCTTTTGATGGAAATCATTTGTACCCTTAACTTGGGAAAAAAGTCAACGGAACGAGGGATTCCCAACCAGTCTCCCAAGCTGGTACTTGCCCAGCCTTAAGCTGTTTACCTACTGCGAACTGACGAGTGCAGGAATGATCAGCTTAGAATAACCGTTGACAGAGTCTGCTGCAAGCCATTGTCCTTTTTTGATGGAAATCATTAGTTAACTTAACTTTTGAAAAAAGTCAACAGAGCCATCGATTCCCAACTAGTCTCCAAAGCTGGTACTTGCCCAGCCTTAAGCTGTTTACCTTCTGTGATCTGACGAGTGCAGGAATGACCAGCTTAGAATAACCGTTGACAGAGTCTGCTGCAAGCCATTGTCCTTTTTTTATGGAAATCATTAGTTAACTTAACTTTTGAAAAAAGTCAACAGAACCATCGATTCCCAACCAGTCTCCAAAGCTGGTACTTGCCCAGCCTTAAGCAGATTAACTTCTGCGATCTGACGAGTGCAGGTATGATCAGCTTAGAATAACCCTTGACAGAGTCTGCTGCAAGCCATTGTCCTCTTTTGATGGAAATCATTAGTTATCTTAACTTTTGAAAAAAGTCAATGGAACCAGTGATTCCCAAATACTCTCCCAAGCTGGTACTTGCCCAGCCTTAAGCTGTTTACCTTCTGCGATCTGATGAGTGCAGGTATGATCAGCTTAGAATAACCGTTGACAGAGCTTTCTCCAAGCCATTGTCCTCTTTTGATGAAAATCATTTGTACCCTTAACTTGGGAAAAATTCAACGGAACCAAGTATTCCGAAGCAGTCCCCAAGCTGGTACTTGCCCAGCCTTAAGCTGTTTACCTTTTGCGATCTGACGAGTGCAGATATGATCAGCTTAGAATAACCGTTGACAGAGTCTGCTGCAAGCCATTGTCCTCTTTTGATGGAAATCATTTGTACCCTTAACTTGGGAAAAAGTCAACGGAACCAGGGATTCCCAACCAGTCTCCCAAGCTGGTACTTGCCCAGCCTTAAGCTGTTTACCTTCTGCGATCTGACGAGTGCAGGTATGATCAGCTTAGAATAACCATTGACAGAGTTTGATGCAAGCCATTGTCCTCTTTTGATGGAAATAATTTGTACCCTTAAATTGGGAAAAAAGTCAACGGAACCAGGGATTCCCAACCAGTCTCCCAAGCTGGTACTTGCCCAGCCTTAAGCTGTTTACCTTCTGCGATCTGACGAGTGCAGGAATGATCAGCTTAGAATAACCGTTGACAGAGTCTGAGGCAAGCCATTGTCCTCTTTTGATGGAAATCATTTGTACCCTTAACTTGGGAAAAAAGTCAACGGAACCAAGGATTCCCAACCAGTCTCCCAAACTGGTACTTGCCCAGCCTTAAGCTGTTTACCTTCTGCGATCTGACGAGTGCAGGTATGATCAGCTTAGAAAAACCGTTGACAGAGTCTGATGCAAGCCATTGTCCTTTTTTGATGGAAATCATTAGTTAACTTAACTTTCGAAAAATTTCAACTGAACCATGTATTCCCAACTAGTCTCCAAAGCTGGTACTTGCCCAGCCTTAAGCTGTTTACCTTCTGCGATCTGACGAGTGCAGGAATGATCAGCTTAGAATAACCGTTGACAGAGTCTGCTGCAAGCCATTGTCCTTTTTTGATGGAAATCATTAGTTAACTTAACTTTTGAAAAAAGTCAACAGAGCCATCGATTCCCAACCAGTCTCCAAAGCTGGTACTTGCCCAGCCTTAAGCTGTTTACCTTCTGCGATCTGACGAGTGCAGGAATGATCAGCTTAGAATAACCGTTGACAGAGTCTGCTTCAAGCCATTGTCCTTTTTTTATGGAAATCATTAGTTAACTTAACTTTTGAAAAAGTCAACAGAACCATCGATTCCCAACCAGTCTCCAAAGCTGGTACTTGCCCAGCCTTAAGCAGATTAACTTCTGCGATCTGACGAGTGCAGGTATGATCAGCTTAGAATAACCCTTGACAGAGTCTGCTGCAAGCCATTGTCCTCTTTTGATGGAAATCATTAGTTATCTTAACTTTTGAAAAAAGTCAATGGAACCAGGGATTCCCAAATACTCTCCCAAGCTGGTACTTGCCCAGCCTTAAGCTGTTTACCTTCTGCGATCTGATGAGTGCAGGTATGATCAGCTTAGAATAACTGTTGACAGAGCTTTCTCCAAGCCATTTTCCTCTTTTGATGGAAATCATTTGTACCCTTAACTTGGGAAAAAGTCAACGGAACCAGGGATTCCCAACCAGTCTTCCAAGCTAGTACTTGCCCAGCCTTAAGCTGTTTACTTTCTGCGATCTGACGAGTGCAGGTATGATCAGCTTAGAATAACCGTTGACAGAGTCTGATGCAAGCCATTGTCCTCTTTTGATGGAAATCATTTGTACCCTTAACTTGGGAAAAAAGTCAACGGAACCAAGGATTCCCAACCAGTACTTGCCCACCCTTAAGCTGTTTACCTTCTGCGATCTGAAGAGTGCAGGTATGATCAGCTTAGAATAACCGTTGACAGAGTCTGATGCAAGCCATTGTCCTTTTTTGATGGAAATCATTAGTTAACTTAACTTTTGAAAAAAGTCAACTGAACCATCGATTCCCAAAAAGTCTCCAAAGCTGGTACTTGCCCAGCCTTAAGCAGTTTAACTTCTGCGATCTGACGAGTTCAGGAATGATCAGCTTAGAATAACCGTTGACAGAGTCTGCTGCAAGCCATTGTCCTTTTTTGATGGAAATCATTAGTTAACTTAACTTTTGAAAAAAGTCAACAGAGCCATCGATTCCCAACCAGTCTCCAAAGCTGGTACTTGGCCAGCCTTAAGCTGTTTACCTTCTGCGATCTGACGAGTGCAGGAATGATCAGCTTAGAATAACCATTGACAGAGTCTGCTGCAAGCCATTGTCCTTTTTTTATGGAAATCATTAGTTAACTTAACTTTTGAAAAAGTCAACAGAACCATCGATTCCCAACCAGTCTCCAATGCTGGTACTTGCCCAGCCTTAAGCAGATTAACTTCTGCGATCTGACGAGTGCAGGTATGATCAGCTTAGAATAACCCTTGACAGAGTCTGCTGCAAGCAATTGTCCTCTTTTGATGGAAATCATTTGTACCCTTGACTTGGGAAAAGAGTCAACGGAACCAGGGATTCCCAACCAGTCACCCAAGCTGGTACTTGCCCAGCCTTAAGCTGTTTACCTTCTGCGATCTGACGAGTGCAGGTATGGTCAGCTTAGAATAACCCTTGACAGAGTCTGCTGCAAGCCATTGTCCTCTTTTGATGGAAATCATTTGTACCCTTAACTTGGGAAAAAGTCAACGGAACGAGGGATTCCCAACCAGTCTCTCAAGCTGGTACTTGCCCAGCCTTAAGCTGTTTACCTACTGCGAACTGACGAGTGCAGGAATGATCAGCTTAGAATAACCGTTGACAGAGTCTGCTGCAAGCCATTGTCCTTTTTTTTGGAAATCATTAGTTAACTTAACTTTTGAAAAAAGTCAACAGAACCATCGATGCCCAACCAGTCTCCAAAGCTGGTACTTGCCCAGCCTTAAGCAGATTAACTTCTGCGATCTGGCGAGTGCAGGTATGATCAGCTTAGAATAACCGTTGACAGAGCTTTCTCCAAGCCATTGTCCTCTATTGATGGAAATCATTTGTACCCTTAACTTGGGAAAAAAGTCAACGGAACCAGGGATTCCCAACCAGTCTTCCAAGCTAGTACTTGCCCAGCCTTAAGCTGTTTACTTTCTGCGATCTGACGAGTGCAGGTATGATCAGCTTAGAATAACCGTTGACAGAGTCTGATGCAAGCCATTGTCCTCTTTTGATGGAAATCATTTGTACCCTTAACTTGGGAAAAAGTCAACGGAACCAAGGATTCCCAACCAGTACTTGCCCACCCTTAAGCTGTTTACCTTCTGCGATCTGACGAGTGCAGGAATGATCAGCTTGGAATAACCGTTGACAGAGTCTGCTGCAAGCCATTGTCCTTTTTTGATGGAAATCATTAGTTAACTTAACTTTTGAAAAAAGTCAACAGAGCCATCGATTCCCAACCAGTCTCCAAAGCTGGTACTTGCCCAGCCTTAAGCTGTTTACCTTCTGCGATCTGACGAGTGCAGGTATGGTCAGCTTAGAATAACCCTTGACAGAGTCTGCTGCAAGCCATTGTCCTCTTTTGATGGAAATCATTTGTACCCTTAACTTGGGAAAAATTCAACGGAACCAAGGATTCCGAACCAGTCCCCCAAGCTGGTACTTGCCCAGCCTTAAGCTGTTTACCTTCTGCGATCTGACGAGTGCAGATATGATCAGCTTAGAATAACCGTTGACAGAGTCTGCTGCAAGCCATTGTCCTCTTTTGATGGAAATCATTTGTACCCTTAACTTGTGAAAAAAGTGAACGGAACCAGGGATTCCCAACCAGTCTCCCAAGCTGGTACTTGCCCAGCCTTAAGCTGTTTACCTTCTGCGATCTGACGAGTGCAGGTATGATCAGCTTATAATAACCATTGACAGAGTTTGATGCAAGCCATTGTCCTCTTTTGATGGAAATCATTTGTACCCTTAACTTTGGAAAAAAGTCAACGGAACCAGGGATTCCCAACCAGTCTCCCAAGCTGGTACTTGCCCAGCCTTAAGCTGTTTACCTTCTGCGATCTGACGAGTGTAGGAATGATCAGCTTAGAATAACCGTTGACAGAGTCTGAGGCAAGCCATTGTCCTCTTTTGATGGAAATCATTTGTACCCTTAACTTGGGAAAAAAGTCAACGGAACCAAGGATTCCCAACCAGTCTCCCAAACTGGTACTTGCCCAGCCTTAAGCTGTTTACCTTCTGCGATCTGACGAGTGCAGGTATGATCAGCTTAGAATAACCGTTGACCGAGTCTGATGCAAGCCATTGTCCTTTTTTGATGGAAATCATTAGTTAACTTAACTTTCGAAAAATTTCAACTGAACCATGGATTCCCAACCAGTCTCCAAAGCTGGTACTTGCCCAGCCTTAAGCAGTTTACCTTCTGCGATCTGACGAGTGCAGGAATGATCAGCTTAGAATAACCGTTGACAGAGTCTGCTGCAAGCCATTGTCCTTTTTTGATGGAAATCATTAGTTAACTTAACTTTTGAAAAAAGTCAACAGAGCCATCGATTCCCAACCAGTCTCCAAAGCTGGTACTTGACCAGCCTTAAGCTGTTTACCTTCTGCGATCTGACGAGTGCAGGAATGATCAGCTTAGAATAACCGTTGACAGGGTCTGCTGCAAGCCATTGTCCTTTTTTGATGGAAATCATTTGTACCCTTAACTTTTGAAAAAAGTCAACAGAACCATCGATTCCCAACCAGTCTCCAAAGCTGGTACTTGCCCAGCCTTAAGCAGATTACCTTCTGCGATCTGACGAGTGCAGGTATGATCAGCTTAGAATAACCCTTGACAGATTCTGCTGCAAGCAATTGTGCTCTTTTGATGGAAATCATTTGTACCCTTAACTTGGGAAAAAAGTCAACGGAACGAGGGATTCCCAACCAGTCTCCCAAGCTGGTACTTGCCCAGCCTTAAGCTGTTTACCTACTGCGAACTGACGAGTGCAGGTATGATCAGCTTAGAATAACCGTTGACAGGGTCTGCTGCAAGCCATTGTCCTCTTTTGATGGAAATCATTTGTACCCTTAACTTGGGAAAAAAGTCAACGGAAACAGGGATTCACGACCAGTCTCCCATGCTTGTACTTGCCCAGCCTTAAGCTGTTTACCTTCTGCAATCTGACGAATGCAGGTATGACCAGCTTAGAATAACCGTTGACAGAGCTTTTTGCAAGCAATTGTCCTCTTTTGATGGAAATCTTTTGTACCCTTAACTTGGGAAAAAAGTCAACGGAACCAGGGATTCCCAACCAGTCTCCCAAGCTGGTACTTGCCCAGCCTTAAGCTGTTTACCTTCTGCGGTCTGACGAGTGCAGGTCTGATCAGCTTAGAATAACCGTTGACAGAGTCTTACGCAAGCCATTGTCCTTTTTTGATGAAAATCATTAGTCAACTTAACTTTTGAAAAATGTTAACGGAACCAGGGATTCCCAACTAGTCTCCCAAACTGGTACTTGCCCAGCCTTAAGCTGTTTACCTTCTGCGATCTGATGAGTGCAGGTATGATCAACTTAGAATAACCGTTGACAGAGCTTTCTCCAAGCCATTGTCCTCTTTTGATGGAAATCATTTGTACCCTTAACTTGGGAAAAAAGTCAACGGAACCAGGGATTCCCAACCAGTCTCCCAAGCTGGTACTTGCCCAGCCTTAAGCTGTTTACCTTCTGCGATCTGACGAGTGCAGGAATGATCAGCTTAGAATAACCGTTGACAGAGTCTGCTGCAAGCCATTGTCCTCTTTTGATGGAAATCATTTGTACCCTTAACTTGGGAAAAAAGTCTGCGGAACCAGGGATTCCCAACAAGTCTCCCAAGCTGGTACTTGCCCAGCCTTAAGCTGTTTATCTTTTGCGATCTGACAAGTGCAGGTATGATCAGCTTAGAATAACCGTTGACAGAGCTTTCTGCAAGCAATTGTCCTCTTTTGATGGAAATCATTTGTTCCCTTAACTTGGGAAAAAAGTCAACGGAAATAAGGATTCCCAACTAGTCTTCCAAGCTGGTACTTGCCCAGCCTCAAGCTGTTTACCTTCTGCGATCTGACGAGTGCAGGTATGATCAGCTTAGAATAACCGTTGGCAGAGCTTTCTGCAAGCAATTGTCTTCTTTTGATGGAAATCTTTTGTACCCTTAACTTGGGAAAAAAGTCAACGGAACCAGGGATTTCCAACCTGTCTCCCAAGCTGGTACTTGCCCAGACTTAAGCTGTTTACCTTCTGTGGTCTGACGAGTGCAGGTTTGTTCAGCTTAGAATAACCGTTGACAGAGACTTACGCAAGCCATTGTCCTTTTTTGATGGAAATCATTAGTCAACTTAATTTTTGAAAAAAGTCAACGGAACCAGGGATTCCCAACTAGTCTCCCAAGCTTGTTCTTGCCCAGCCTTAAGCTGTTTACCTTCTGCGATCTGATGAGTGCAGGTATGATCAGCTTAGAATAACCGTTGACAGATCTTTCTGCACGCCATTGTCCTCTTTTGATGGAAATCATTTGTACCCTTAACTTGGGAAAAAAGTTAACGGAAGCAGGGATTCCCAACCAGTCTCCCAAGCTGGTACTTGCCCAGCCTTCAGCTGTTTACCTTCTCCAATCTGACGAGTGCAGGAATGATCAGCTTAGAATAACCGTTGACAGAGTCTGCTGCAAGCCATTGTCCTCTTTTGATGGAAATCATTTGTATCCTTAACTTGGGAAAAAAGTCTACGGAACCCGGGATTCCCAACCAGTCTACCAAGCTTGTACTTGCCCAGCCTTAAGCTCTTTATCTTCTGTGATCTGACGAGTGCAAGTATGATCAGCTTAGAATAACCGTTGACAGAGCTTTCTGCAAGCAATTGCCCTCTTTTGATGGAAATCTTTTGTACCCTTAACTTAGGAATAAAGTGAACGGAACCAGGAATTTCCAACCAGTCTCCCAAGCTGGTACTTGCCTAGCCTTAAGCTGTTTACCTTCTGTGGTCTGAAGAGTGCAGGTTTGATCAGCTTAGAGTAACCGTTGACAGAGTCTTACGCAAGCCATTGTCCTTTTTTGATGGAAATCATTTGTACCCTTAACTTGGGAAAAAAGTCAACGGAACCAGGGATTCCCAACTAGTCTCCCAAACTTGTTCTTGCCCAGCCTTAAGCTGTTTACCTTCTGCGATCTGATGAATGCATGTATGATCAGCTTAGAATAACCGTTGACAGATCTTTTTGCAAGCCATTGTCCTCTTTTGATGGAAATCATTTGTTCCCTTAACTTGGGAAAAAAGTCTACGGAACCAGGGATTCCCAAATAGTCTAACAAGCTGGTACTTGCCCAGCCTTAAGCTGTTTACTTTCTGCGATCTGATGAGTGCAGGTATGATCAGCTTAGAATAACCATTGACGGAGCTTTCTCCAAGCCATTGTCCTCTTTTGATGGAAATCATTTGTACCCTTAACTTGGGAAAAAAGTTAACGGAACCAGGGATTCCCTACCAGTCTCCCAACCTGGTACTTGCCCAGTCTTAAGCTGTTTACCTTCTGCAATCTGACGAGTGCAGGAATGATCAGCTTAGAATAACCGTTGACAGAGTCTGCTGCAAGCCATTGTCCTCTTTTGATCGAAATCATTTGTACCCATAACTTGGGAAAAAAGTCAACGGAACCAGGGATTCTCAACCAGTCTCCCAAGCTGGTACTTGCCCAGCCTTAAGCTGTTTACCTTCTATGGTCTGACGAGTGCAGGTTTGATCAGCTTAGAATAACCGTTGACAGAGTCTTACGCAAGCCATTGTCCTTTTTTGATGGAAATCATTTGTACCCTTAACTTGGGAAAAAAGTTAACGGAACCAGGGATTCCCAACCAGTCTCCCAAGCTGGTACTTGCCCAGCCTTATGCTGTTTACCTTCTGCGATCTGACGAGTGCAGGTATGATCAGCTTAGAATAACCGTTGACAGAGCTTTCTGCAAGCATTTGTCCTCTTTTGATGGAAATCATTTGTATCCTTAACTTGGGAAAAAGTCAACGGAAACAAGGATTCCCAACCAGTCTTCCAAGCTGGTACTTGCCCAGCCTTAAGCTGTTCACCTTCTGCGATCTGACAAGTGCAGGTATGATCAGCTTAGAATAACCGTTGACAGTGTCTGCTACAAGCCATTGTCCTCTTTTGATGGAAATCATTTGTACCCTTAACTTGGGAAAAAGTTAACGGAACCAGGGATTCCCAACCAGTCTCCCATGCTGGTACTTCCCCAGCCTTATGCTGTTTACTTTCTGCGATCTGACGAGTGCAGGTATGATCAGCTTAGAATAACCGTTGACAGAGCTTTCTGCAAGCAATTGTCCTCTTTTGATGGAAATCATTTGTACCCTTAACTTGGGAAAAAGTCAACGGAACCAGGGATTCCCAACCAGTCTCCCAAGCTGGTACTTGCTCAGCCTTATGGGATCTGACGAGTGCAGGTATGATCAGCTTAGAAAACCGTTGACAGGGTCTGCTGCAAGCCATTGTCCTCTTTTGATGGAAATCATTTGTACCCTTAACTTGGGAAAAAGTTAACGGAACCAGGGATTCCCAACCTGGTACTTGCCCAGCCTTAAGCTGTTTACCTTCTGCAATCTGACGAGTGCAGGAATGATCAGCTTAGAATAACCGTTGACAGAGTCTGATGCAAGCCATTGTCCTCTTTTGATGGAAATAATTTGTACCCTTAACTTGGGAAAAAGTCAACGGAACCAGGGATTCTCAACCAGTCTCCCAAGCTGGTACTTGCCCAGCCTTATGCTGTTTACCTTCTGCCATCTGACGAGTGCAGGTATAATCAGCTTAGAATAACCGTTGACAGAGTCTGCTGCAAGCCATTGTCCTCTTTTGATGGAAATCATTTGTACCCTTAACTTGGGAAAAAGTCTACGGAACCAGGGATTCCCAAATAGTCTCCCAGGCTGGTACTTGCCCAGCCTTAAGCTGTTTACCTTCTGCGATCTGATGAGTGCAGGTATGATCAGCTTAGGATAACCGTTGACGGAGCTTTCTCCAAGCCATTGTCCTCTTTTGATGGAAATCATTTGTACCCTTAACTTGGAAAAAAGTTAACGGAACCAGGGATTCCCAACCAGTCTCCCAAGCTGGTACTTGCCCAGCCTTAAGCTGTTTACCTTCTGCAATCTGACGAGTGCAGGTATGATCAGCTTAGAATAACCTTTGACAGAGTCTGCTGCAAGCCATTGTCCTCTTTTGATGGAAATCATTTGTACCGTTAACTTGGGAAAAAAGTCAACGGAACCAGGGATTCTCAACCAGTCTCCCAAGCTGGTACTTGCCCAGCCTTATGCTGTTTACCTTCTGCGATCTGACGAGTGCAGGTATGATCAGCTTAGAATAACCGTTGACAGGGTCTGCTACAAGCCATTGTCCTCTTTTGATGGAAATCATTTGTTCCCTTAACTTGCGAAAAAAGTCAACGGAAACAGGGATTCCCAACCAGTCTTCCAAGCTGGTACTTGCCCAGCCTTAAGCTGTTTACCTTCTGCGATCTGACGAGTGCTGGTATGTTCAGCTTAGAATAATCGTTGACAGAGCTTTCTGCAAGCAATCGTCCTCTTTTGATGGAAATCTTTTGTTCACTTAACTTGCGAAAAAAGTCAACGGAACCAGGGATTTCCAACCAGTCTCCCAAGCTGGTACTTGCCCAGCCTTAAGCTGTTTACCTTCTATGGTCTGACGAGTGCAGGTATGATCAGCTTAGAATAACCGTTGACAAAGTTTTATGCAAGCCATTGTCCTCTTTTGATGGAAATCATTTGTACCCTTAACTTGGGAAAAAAGTCAACGGAAACAAGTATTCCCAACCAGTCTCCCAAGCTTGTACCTGCTCAGCCTTATGCGATCTGACGAGTGCAGGTATGATCAGCTTAGAATAACCGTTGACAGGGCGTTCTGCATGCAATTGTCCTCTTTTGATGGAAATCATTTGTACCCTTAACTTGGGAAAAAAGTCAACGGAATCAGGGATTCCCAACCAGTCTCCCAAGCTGGTACTTGCCCAGCCTTAAGCTGTTTACCTTCTGCGATCTGACGAGTGCAGGTATGATCAGCTTAGAATAACCGTTGACCGAGAATGCTGCAAGCCATTGTCCTCTTTTGATGGAAATCATTTGTACCCTTAACTTGGGAAAAAGTCAACGGAACCAGGGATTCCCAACCAGTCTCCCAAGTTGGTACTTGCCCAGCCTTAAGCTGTTTACCTTCTGCGATCTGACGAGTGCAGGTATGATCAGCTTAGAATAACCGTTGATAGATTCTGCAGCAAGACATTGTCCTCTTTTGATGGAAATCATTTGTACCCTTAACTTGGGAAAAAAGTCAACGGAACCAGGGATTCCCAACCAGTATCCCAAGCTGGTACTTGCCCAGCCTTAAGCTGTTTACCTTCTGCGATCTGACAAGTGCAGGAATGATTAGCTTAGAATAACCGTTGACAGAGTCTGCTGCAAGCCATTGTCCTCTTTTGATGGAAATCATTTGTACCCTTATCTTGGGAAAAAAGTCAACGGAACCAGGGATTCCCAACCAGTCTCCAAAGCTGGTACTTGCCCAGCCTTATGCTGTTTACCTTCTGCGATCTGACGAGTGCAGGTATGATCAGCTTAGAATAACCGTTGACAGAGCGTTCTGCATGCAATTGTCCTCTTTTGATGGAAATCATTTGTACCCTTAACTTGGGAAAAATGTCAACGGAACCAGAGATTCCCAACCAGTCTCCCAAGCTGGTACTTGCCCAGCCTTAAGCTGTTTACCTTCTGCGATCTGAAGAGTGCAGGTATGATCAGCTTAGAATAACCGTTGACAGAGCTTTCTGCATGCAATTGTCCTCTTTTGATGGAAATCATTTGTACCCTTAACTTAGGAAAAAAGTCAACGGAAACAGGGATTCCCATCCTGTCTTCCAAGCTGGTACTTGCTCAGCCATAAGCTGTTTACCTTCTGCGATCTGACGAGTGCAGGTATGATCAGCTTAGAATAACCGTTGACAGAGACTGCTGCAAGCCATTGTCCTCTTTTGATGGAAATCATTTGTACCCTTAACTTGGGAAAAAAGTCAATGGAACCAAGGATTCCCAACCAGTCTCCCAAGTTGGTACTTGCCCAGCCTTAAGCTGTTTACCTTCTGCGATCTGACGAGTGCAGGTATGATCAGCTTAGAATAACCGTTGACAGAGCTTTCTGCAAGCAATTGTCCGATTTTGATGGAAATCATTTGTACCCTTAACTTTGGAAAAAGTCAACGGAACCAGGGATTCCCAACCAGTCTCCCAAGCTGGTACTTGCCCAGCCTTACGCTGTTTACCTTCTGCGGTCTGACGAGTGCAGGTTTGATCAGCTTAGAATAACCATTGACAGAGTCTTACGCAAGCCATTGTCCTTTTTGATGGAAATCATTAGTCAACTTAACTTTTGAAAAAGTCAACGGAACCAAGGATTCCCAACTAGTCTCCCAAGCTTGTACTTGCCCAGCCTTAAGCTGTTTACCTTCTGCGATCTGATGAGTGCAGGTATGATCAGCTTAGAATAACCGTTGGCAGATCTTTCTGCAAGCCATTGTCCTCTTTTGATGGAAATCATTAATTTACTTAACTTTTGAAAAAGTCAACGGAACCAGGGATTCCCAACTAGTCTCCCAAGCTGGTACTTGCCCAGCCTTCAGCTGTTTACCTGCTGCGATCTGATGAGTGCAGGTATGATCAGCTTAGAATAACCGTTGACAGAGTCTGCTGCAAGCAATTGTCCTCTTTTGATGGAAATTATTTGTACCCTTAACTTGGGAAAAAGTCAATGGAACCATGGATTCCCAACCAGTCTCCCAAGCTGGTACTTGCCCAGCCTTAAGCTGTTTTGTTTCTGCGATCTGACGAGTGCAGGTATGATCAGCTTAGAATAACCATTGACAGAGTCTGCTGCAAGCCATTGTCCTCTTTTGATGGAAATCATTTGTACCTTTAACTTGGGAAAAAGTCAACGGAACCAGGGATTCCCAACCAGTCTCCTAAGCTGGTACTTGCCCATCCTTAAGCTGTTTTGCTTCTGCGATCTGACGAGTGCAGGTATGATCAGCTTAGAATAACCATTGACAGAGTCTGCTGCAAGCCATTGTCCTCTTTTGATGGAAATCATTTGTACCCTTAACTTGGGAAAAAAGTCAACGGAACCAGGAATTCCAAACCAATCTCCCAAGCTGGTACTTGCCCAGCCTTAAGCTGTTTACTTTCTGCGATCTGACGAGTGCAGGTATGATCAGCTTAGAAAAACCGTCGACAGAGCTTTCTGCAAGCAATTGTCCTCTTTTGATGGAAATCATTTGTACCCTTAACTTGGGAAAAAAGTCAACGGAACCAGGGTTTCCCAAGCTGGTACTTGCCCAGCCTTAAGCTGTTTAACTTCTGCGATCTGACGAGTGCAGGTATGATCAGCTTAGAAAAATCGTTGACAGGGTCTGCTGCAAGCCATTGTCCTCTTTTGATGTGAATCATTTGTACCCTTAACTTGGGAAAAAAGTTAACGGAACCAGGGATTCCCAACCATTCTCCCAAGCTGGTACTTGCCCAGCTTTAAGCTGTTTACCTTCTGCGATCTGACGAGTACAGGTATGATCAGCTTAGAATAACCGTTGACAGAGCTTTCTGCAAGCAATTGTCCTCTTTTGATGGAAATCATTTGTACCCTTAACTTGGGAAAAAAGTCAACAGAACCAGGGATTCCCAACCAGTCTCCCAAGCTGGTACTTGCCCAGCCTTAAGCTGTTTACCTTCTGCGATCTGACAAGTGCAGATATGATCAGCTTAGAATAACCATTGACAGAGTCTGCTGCAAGCCATTGTCCTCTTTTGATGGAAATCATTTGTACCTTTAACTTGGGAAAAAAGTCAACGGAACCAGGGATTCCCAACCAGTCTCCTAAGCTGGTACTTGCCCATCCTTAAGCTGTTTTGCTTCTGCGATCTGACGAGTGCAGGTATGATCAGCTTAGAATAACCATTGACAGAGTCTGCTGCAAGCCATTGTCCTCTTTTGATGGAAATCATTTGTACCCTTAACTTGGGAAAAAAAGTCAACGGAACCAGGAATTCCAAACCAATCTCCCAAGCTGGTACTTGCCCAGCCTTAAGCTGTTTACTTTCTGCGATCTGACGAGTGCAGGTATGATCAGCTTAGAAAAACCGTCGACAGAGCTTTCTGCAAGCAATTGTCCTCTTTTGATGGAAATCATTTGTACCCTTAACTTGGGAAAAAAGTCAACGGAACCAGGGTTTCCCAACCAGTCTCCCAAGCTGGTACTTGCCCAGCCTTAAGCTGTTTACCTTCTGCGATCTGACGAGTGCAGGTATGATCAGCTTAGAAAAATCGTTGACAGGGTCTGCTGCAAGCCATTGTCCTCTTTTGATGTGAATCATTTGTACCCTTAACTTGGGAAAAAAGTTAACGGAACCAGGGATTCCCAACCAGTCTCCCAAGCTGGTACTTGCCCAGCTTTAAGCTGTTTACCTTCTGCGATCTGACGAGTACAGGTATGATCAGCTTAGAATAACCGTTGACAGAGCTTTCTGCAAGCAATTGTCCTCTTTTGATGGAAATCATTTGTACCCTTAACTTGGGAAAAAAGTCAACAGAACCAGGGATTCCCAACCAGTCTCCCAAGCTGGTACTTGCCCAGCCTTAAGCTGTTTACCTTCGGCGATCTGACAAGTGCAGGTATGATCAGCTTAGAACAACTGTTGACAGAGCTTTCTGCAAGCAATTGTCCGATTTTGATGGAAATCATTTGTACCCTTAACTTTGGAAAAAAGTCAACGGAACCAGGGATTCCCAACCAGTCTCCCAAGCTGGTACTTGCCCAGCCTTAAGCTGTTTACCTTCTGTTATCTGACGAGTGCAGGTATGATAAGCTTAGAATAACCGTTGACAGAGTCTGCTGCAAGCCATTGTCCTCTTTTGATGGAAATCATTTGTACCCTTAACTTGGGAAAAAAGTTAATGGAACCAGGGATTCCCAATCAGTCTCCCAAGCTGGTACTTGCCCAGCCTTAAGCTGTTTATCTTCTGCGATCTGAAGAGTGCAGGTATGATCAGCTTAGAATAACCGTTGACAGAACTTTCTGCAAGCAATTGTCCTCTTTTGATGGAAATCATTTGCACCCTTAACTTGGGAAAAAAGTCAACGGAACCAGAGATTCTCAACCAGTCTTCCAAGCTGGTATTGCCCAGCCTTAAGCTGTTTACCTTCTGCGATCTGACGAGTGCAGGTATGATCAGCTTAGAATAACCATTGACAGAGTCTGCTGCAAGCCATTGTCCTCTTTTGATGGAAATCATTTGTACCCTTAACTTGGGAAAAAGTCAACGGAACCAGGGATTCCCAACCAGTCTCCCGAGCTGGTACTTGCCCAGCCTTAAGCTGTTTACCTTCTGCGATCTGACGAGTGCAGGTATGAGCAGCTTAGAATAACCGTTGACAGAGTCGGCTGCAAGCCATTGTCCTCTTTTGATGGAAATCATTTGTACCCTTAACTTGGGAAAAAGTCAACGGAACCAGGGATTCCCAACCAGTCTCCCAAGCTGGTACTTGCCCAGCCTTAAGCTGTTTACCTTCTGCGATCTGACGAGTGCAGGTATGATCAGCTTAGAATATCCATTGACAGAGACTGCTGCAAGCCATTGTCCTCTTTAGATGGAAATCATTTATACCCTTAACTTGGGAAAAAGTCGACGGAACCAGGGATTGCCAACCAGTCTCCCAAGCTGGTACTTGCCCAGCCTTAAGCTGTTTACCTTCTGCGATCTGACGAGTGCAGGTATGATCAGCTTAGAATAACCATTGACAGAGTTTGATGCAAGCCATTGTCCTTTTTGATGGAAATCATTAGTTTACTTAACTTTTGAAAAAGTAAACAGAACTATCGATTCGAACCAGTCTCCAAAGCTGGTACTTGCCCAGGCTTAAGCTGTTTACCTTCTGCGATCTGACGAGTGCAGGTATGATCAGCTTAGAATAACCCTTGACAGAGTCTGCTGCAAGCCATTGTCCTCTTTTGATGGAAATCATTTGTACCCTTAACTTGGGAAAAAGTCAGCGAAACCAGAGATTCCCAACCAGTCTCCCAAGCTGGTACTTGCCCAGCCTTAAGCTGTTTACCTTCTGCAATCTGATGAGTGCAGGTATGATCAGCTTAGAATAACTGTTGACAGAGTCTGCTGCAAGCCATTGTCCTCTTTTGATGGAAATCATTTGCACCCTTAACTTGGGAAAAAGGCAACGGAACCAGGGATTCCCAACCAGTCTCCCAAGCTGGTACTTGCCCAGCCTTAAGCTGTTTAGCTTCTGCGATCTGACGAGTGCAGGTATGATCAGCTTAGAATAACCGTTGACGGAGTCTGATGCAAGCCATTGTCCTCTTTTGATGGAAATCATTTGTACCCTTAACTTGGGAAAAAGTCAACGGAACCATGGATTCCCAACCAGTCTCACAAGCTAGTACTTGCCCAGCCTTAAGCTGTTTACCTTCTGCGATCTGATGAGCGCAGGTATGATCAGCTTAGAATAACCGTTGACAGAGTCTGATGCAAGCCATTGTCCTTTTTGATGGAAATCATTAGTTAACTTAACTTTTGAAAAAGTCAACAGAACTATCGATTCCCAACCAGTCTCCAAAGCTGGTACTTGCCCAGCCTTAAGCTGTTTACCTTCTGCGATCTGACGAGTGCAGGTATGATCAGCTTAGAATAACCGTTGACAGAGTCTGCTGCAAGCCATTGTCCTCTTTTGATGGAAATCATTTGTACCCTTAACTTGGGAAAAAGTCAATGGAACCATGGATTCCCAACCAGTCTCCCAAGCTGATACTTGCCCAGCCTTAAGCTGTTTTGTTTCTGCGATCTGACGAGTGCAGGTATGATCAGCTTAGAATAACCATTGACAGAGTTTGCTGCAAGCCATTGTCCTCTTTTAATGGAAATCATTTGTACCTTTAACTTGGGAAAAAAGTCAACGGAACCAGGGATTCCCAACCAGTCTCCTAAGCTGGTACTTGCCCAGCCTTAAGCTGTTTTGCTTCTGCGATCTGACGAGTGCAGGTATGATCAGCTTAGAATAACCATTGACAGAGTCTGCTGCAAGCCATTGTCCTCTTTTGATGGAAATCATTTGTACCCTTAACTTGGGAAAAAAGTCAACGGAACAAGGCATTCGAAACCAATCTCCCAAGCTGGTACTTGCCCAACCTTAAGCTGTTTACTTTCTGCGATCTGACGAGTGCCCGGTATGATCAGCTTAGAAAAACCTTCGACAGAGCTTTCTGCAAGCAATTGTCCTCTTTTGATGAAAATCATTTGTACCCTTAAAGCGAACCTGTCACCTGCTTTTTACCTCTTAAGCTGTTAACTGTACCTTATAGATCTTTGTAACCTTGTTTCCAAACAGGTGTTGTTCGTTTTTCTGGGGTTTATATTACTGAAAAAAATCACTTTATAATCTGCTGCTCTGCTGCGTCTGAAGTCACCAGACAAGTCAAGGAGGCAGACCCTCCTTGACTGCTGGATGCGACTCCCCCGCCCTAACCCCGCCTCTCATCCCTATGATTGACACTAGCTCTTCTGCCCGGACCGCGCTGGTCTCGGCGGCGCATGCGCCGTCTGCCTTCATAGCAGCGCGATACCGAGCCTCACGCTGAGTGATCTGCATTTCACCAGCGGCCCGGCTAGAGAGGAGAGAAGTGCGCAAGCGCGATCTAGCAAGGGGATCGCGCTCACTGAGTGCGAGGCTCGGGATCGCGCTGCTATGAAGGCAGACGGCGCATGCGCCGCCGAGACCAGCGGTCCCGGGCAGAAGAGCTAGTGTCAATCATAGGGATGAGAGGCGGGGTTAGGGCGGGGGAGTCGCATCCAGCAGTCAAGGAGGGTCTGCCTCCTTGACTTGTCTGGTGACTTCAGACGCAGCAGAGCAGATTATAAAGTGATTTTTTCAGTAATATAAACCCCAGAAAAACGAACAACACCTGTTTGGAAACAAGGTTACAAAGATCTATAAGGTACAGTTAACAGCTTAAGAGGTAAAAAGCAGGTGACAGGTTCGCTTTAACTTGGGAAAAAGTCAACGGAACCAGGGATTCCCAACCAGTCTCCCCAGCTGGTACTTGCCCAGCCTTAAGCTGTTTACCTTCTGCGATCTGATGAGTGCAGGTATGATCAGCTTAGAATAACCGTTGACAGAGCTTTTTGCAATCCTATGTCCTCTTTTGATGGAAATCATTTGTACCCTTAACTTGGGAAAAAGTCAACGAAACCAGGGATTCACAACCAGTCTCCCAAGCTGTTACTTGCCCAGCCTTAAGCTGTTTACCTTCTGCGATCTGACGAGTGCAGGTATGATCAGCTTAGAAAAACCGTTGACAGGGTCTGCTGCAAGCCATTGTCCTCTTTTGATGGAAATCATTTGTACCCTTAACTTGGGAAAAAATTAACGGAACCAGGGATTCCCAACCAGTCTCCCAAGCTGGTACTTGCCCAGCCTTAAGATGTTTACCTTCTGCGATCTGACGAGTGCAGGTATAATCAGCTTAGAATAACCGTTGACAGAGCTTTCAGCAAGCAATTGTCCTCTTTTGATGGAAATCATTTGTACCCTTAACTTGTGAAAAATCAACGGAAGCAGGGATTCCCAACCAGTCTCTCAAGCTGGTAATTGCCCAGCCTTAAGCTGTTTACCTTCTGCGATCTGACGAGTGCAGGTATGATCAGCTTAGAATAACCGTTGACAGAGTCTGCTGCAAGCCATTGTCCTCTTTTGATGGAAATCATTTGTACCCTTAACTTCGGAAAAAGTCAACAGAACCAGGGATTCCCAACCAGTCTCCCAAGCTGGTACTTGCCCAGCCTTATGCTGTTTACCTTCTGCGATCTGACGAGTGCAGGTATGATCAGCTTAGAATAACCGTTGAGAGAGCTTTCTGTAAGCAATTGTCCTCTTTTGATGGAAATCATTTGTACCCTTAATTGGGAAAAAGTCAACGGAACCAGGGAATTCCAAACAGTCTTCCAAACTGGTACTTGCCTAGACTTAAGCTGTTTACCTTCTGCGATCTGACGAGTGCAGGTATGATCAGCTTAGAATAACCGTTGACAGAGCTTTCTGCAAGCAATTGTCCTCATTTGATGGAAATCATTTGTACCCTTAACTTGAGAAAAAGTCAACGGAACCAGGAATTCCCAACCAATCTCCAAAGCTGGTACTTGCCCAGCCTTAAGCTGTTTACCTTCTGCGATCTGACAAGTGCAGGTATGATCAGCTTAGAATAACCATTGACAGAGCTTTCTGCAAGCAATTGTCCGATTTTGATGGAAATCATTTGTACCCTTAACTTTGGAAAAAGTCAACGGAACCAGGGATTCCCAACCAGTCTCCCTAGCTGGTACTTGCCCAGCCTTAAGCTGTTTACCTTCTGCGGTCTGACGAGTGCAGGTTTGATCAGCTTAGAATAACCGTTGACAGATTCTTACGCAAGCCATTGTCCTTTTTTGATGGAAATCATTAGTCAACTTAACTTTTGAAAAAAGTCAACGGAACCAGGGATTCCCAACTAGTCTCCCAAGCTTGTACTTGCCCAGCCTTAAGCTGTTTACCTTCTGCGATCGGACGAGTGCAGGAATGATCAGCTTAGAATAAACGTTGACAGAGTCTGCTGCAAGCCATTGTCCTCTTTTGATGGAAATCATTTGTACCCTTAACTTGGGAAAAAAGTCAACGGAACCAGGGATTCCCAACCAGTCTCCCAAGCTGGTACTTGCCCAGCCTTAAGCTGTTTACCTTCTGCGATCTGACAAGTGCAGGAATGATCAGCTTAGAATAACCGTTGACAGAGTCTGCTGCAAGCCATTGTCCTCTTTTGATGGAAATCATTTGTACCCTTATCTTGGGAAAAAAGTCAACGGAACCAGGGATTCCCAACCAGTCTCCAAAGCTGGTACTTGCCCAACCTTATGCTGTTTACCTTCTGCGATCTGACGAGTGCAGGTATGATCAGCTTAGAATAACCGTTGACAGAGACTGCTGCAAGCCATTGTCCTCTTTTGATGGAAATCATTTGTACCCTTAACTTGGGAAAAAAGTCAATGGAACCAAGGATTCCCAACCAGTCTCCCAAGTTGGTACTTGCCCAGCCTTAAGCTGTTTACCTTCTGCGATCTGACGAGTGCAGGTATGATCAGCTTAGAAAAACCGTTGACAGAGCTTTCCGCAAGCAATTGTCCGATTTTGATGGAAATCATTTGTACCCTTAACTTTGGAAAAAAGTCAACGGAACCATGGATTCCCAACCAGTCTCCCAAGCTGGAACTTGCCCAGCCTTACGCTGTTTACCTTCTGCGGTCTGACGAGTGCAGGTTTGATCAGCTTAGAATAACCATTGACAGAGTCTTACGCAAGCCATTGTCCTTTTTTGATGGAAATCATTAGTCAACTTAACTTTTGAAAAAAGTCAACGGAACCAAGGATTCCCAACTAGTCTCCCAAGCTTGTACTTGCCCAGCCTTAAGCTGTTTACCTTCTGCGATCTGATGAGTGCAGGTATGATCAGCTTAGAATAACCGTTGGCAGATCTTTCTGCAAGCCATTGTCCTCTTTTGATGGAAATGATTAATTTACTTAACTTTTGAAAAAAGTCAACGGAACCAGGGATTCCCAACTAGTCTCCCAAGCTGGTACTTGCCCAGCCTTCAGCTGTTTACCTGTTGCGATCTGATGAGTGCAGGTATGATCAGCTTAGAATAACCGTTGACAGAGTCTGCTGCAAGCAATTGTCCTCTTTTGATGGAAATTATTTGTACCCTTAACTTGGGAAAAAAGTCAATGGAACCATGGATTCCCAACCAGTCTCCCAAGCTGGTACTTGCCCAGCCTTAAGCTGTTTTGTTTCTGCGATCTGACGAGTGCAGGTATGATCAGCTTAGAATAACCATTGACAGAGTCTGCTGCAAGCCATTGTCCTCTTTTGATGGAAATCATTTGTACCTTTAACTTGGGAAAAAAGTCAACGGAACCAGGGATTCCCAACCAGTCTCCTAAGCTGGTACTTGCCCATCCTTAAGCTGTTTTGCTTCTGCGATCTGACGAGTGCAGGTATGATCAGCTTAGAATAACCATTGACAGAGTCTGCTGCAAGCCATTGTCCTCTTTTGATGGAAATCATTTGTACCCTTAACTTGGGAAAAAGTCAACGGAACCAGGGATTCCCAACCAGTCTCCCAAGCTGGTACTTGCCCAGCCTTAAGCTGTTTACCTTCTGCGATCTGACGAGTGCAGGTATGATCAGCTTAGAATAACCGTTGACAGAGCTTTCTGCAAGCAATTGTCCGATTTTTGATGGAAATCATTTGTACCCTTAACTTTGGAAAAAGTAAACGGAACCAGGGATTCCCAACCAGTCTCCCAAGCTGGTACTTGCCCAACCTTAAGCTGTTTACCTTCTGCTATCTGACGAGTGCAGGTATAATCAGCTTATAATAACCGTTGACAGAGTCTGCTGCAAGCCATTGTCCTCTTTTGATGGAAATCATTTGTACCCTTAACTTGGGAAAAAGTTAATGGAACCAGGGATTCCCAATCAGTCTCCCAAGCTGGTACTTGCCCAGCCTTAAGCTGTTTACCTTCTGCGATCTGAAGAGTGCAGGTATGATCAGCTTAGAATAACCGTTGACAGAGCTTTCTGCAAGCAATTGTCCTCTTTTGATGGAAATCATTTGTACCCTTAACTTGGGAAAAAGTCAACGGAACCAGAGATTCTCAACCAGTCTTCCAAGCTGGTATTGCCCAGCCTTAAGCTGTTTACCTTCTGCGATCTGACGAGTGCAGGTATGATCAGCTTAGAATAACCATTGACAGAGTCTGCTGCAAGCTATTGTCCTCTTTTGATGGAAATCATTTGTACCCTTAACTTGGGAAAAAGTCAACGGAACCAGGGATTCCAAACCAATCTCGCTAGCTGGTACTTGCCCAACCTTAAGCTGTTTCCCTTCTGCGATCTGATGAGCGCAGGTATGATCAGCTTAGAATAACCGTTTAAAGAGTCTGATGCAAGCCAATGTCCTTTTTGATGGAAATCATTAGTTAACTTAACTTTTGAAAAAGTCAACGGAACCAGGGATTCCCAACCAGTCTCCCGAGCTGGTACTTGCCCAGCCTTAAGCTGTTTACCTTCTGCGATCTGACGAGTGCAGGTATGATCAGCTTAGAATAACCGTTGACAGAGTCTGCTGCAAGCCATTGTCCTCTTTTGATGGAAATCATTTGTACCCTTAACTTGGGAAAAAGTCAACGGAACCAGGGATTCCCAACCAGTCTCCCAAGCTGGTACTTGCCCAGCCTTAAGCTGTTTTGCTTCTGCGATCTGACGAGTGCAGGTATGATCAGCTTAGAATATCCATTGACAGAGACTGCTGCAAGCCATTGTCCTCTTTTGATGGAAATCATTTGTACCCTTAACTTGGGAAAAAGTCAACGGAACCAGGGATTGCCAACCAGTCTCCCAAGCTGGTACTTGCCCAGCCTTAAGCTGTTTACCTTCTGCGATCTGACGAGTGCAGGTATGATCAGCTTAGAATAACCATTGACAGAGTTTGATGAAAGCCATTGTCCTTTTTTGATGGAAATCATTAGTTTACTTAACTTTTGAAAAAAGTAAACAGAACTATCGATTCGAACCAGTCTCCAAAGCTGGTACTTGCCCAGGCTTAAGCTGTTTACCTTCTGCGATCTGACGAGTGCAGGTATGATCAGCTTAGAATAACCCTTGACGGAGTCTGCTGCAAGCCATTGTCCTCTTTTGATGGAAATCATTTGTACCCTTAACTTGGGAAAAAGTCAGCGAAACCAGAGATTCCAAACCAGTCTCCCAAGCTGGTAATTGCCCAGCCTTAAGCTGTTTACCTTCTGCAATCTGATGAGTGCAGATATGATCAGCTTAGAATAACTGTTGACAGAGTCTGCTGCAAGCCATTGTCCTCTTTTGATGGAAATCATTTGCACCCTTAACTTGGGAAAAAGGCAACGGAACCAGGGATTCCCAACCAGTCTCCCAAGCTGGTACTTGCCCAGCCTTATGCTGTTTAGCTTCTGCGATCTGACGAGTGCAGGTATGATCAGATTAGAATAACCGTTGACGGAGTCTGATGCAAGCCATTGTCCTCTTTTGATGGAAATCATTTGTACCCTTAACTTGGGAAAAAGTCAACGGAACCATGGATTCCCAACCAGTCTCCCAAGCTAGTACTTGCCCAGCCTTAAGCTGTTTAGCTTCTGCGATCTGATGAGCGCAGGTATGATCAGCTTAGAATAACCGTTGACAGAGTCTGATGCAAGCCATTGTCCTTTTTGATGGAAATCATTAGTTAACTTAACTTTTGAAAAAGTCAACGGAACCAGGGATTCCCAACCAGTCTCCCGAGCTGGTACTTGCCCAGCCTTAAGCTGTTTACCTTCTGCGATCTGACGAGTGCAGGTATGAGCAGCTTAGAATAACCGTTGACAGAGTCGGCTGCAAGCCATTGTCCTCTTTTGATGGAAATCATTTGTACCCTTAACTTGGGAAAAAGTCAACGGAACCAGGGATTCCCAACCAGTCTCCCAAGCTGGTACTTGCCCAGCCTTAAGCTGTTTTGCTTCTGCGATCTGACGAGTGCAGGTATGATCAGCTTAGAATATCCATTGACAGACACTGCTGCAAGCCATTGTCCTCTTTTGATGGAAATCATTTGTACCCTTAACTTGGGAAAAAGTCAACGGAACCAGGGATTGCCAACCAGTCTCCCAAGCTGGTACTTGCCCAGCCTTAAGCTGTTTACCTTCTGCGATCTGACGAGTGCAGGTATGATCAGCTTAGAATAACCATTGACAGAGTTTGATGCAAGCCATTGTCCTTTTTTGATGGAAATCATTAGTTTACTTAACTTTTGAAAAAGTAAACAGAACTATCGATTCGAACCAGTCTCCAAAGCTGGTACTTGCCCAGGCTTAAGCTGTTTACCTTCTGCGATCTGACGAGTGAAGGTATGATCAGCTTAGAATAACCCTTGACAGAGTCTGCTGCAAGCCATTGTCCTCTTTTGATGGAAATCATTTGAACCCTTAACTTGGGAAAAAGTCAGCGAAACCAGAGATTCCCAACCAGTCTCCCAAGCTGGTACTTGCCCAGCCTTAAGCTGTTTACCTTCTGCAATCTGATGAGTGCAGGTATGATCAGATTAGAATAACTGTTGACAGAGTCTGCTGCATGCCATTGTCCTCTTTTGATGGAAATCATTTGCACCCTTAACTTGGGAAAAAGGCAACGGAACCAGGGATTCCCAACCAGTCTCCCAAGCTGGTACTTGCCCAGCCTTAAGCTGTTTAGCTTCTGCGATCTGACGAGTGCAGGTATGATCAGCTTAGAATAACCGTTGACAGAGTCTGCTGCAAGCCATTGTCCTCTTTTGATGGAAATCATTTGTACCCTTAACTTGGGAAAAAGTCAACGGAACCAGGGATTCCCAACCAGTCTCCCAAGCTGGTACTTGCCCAGCCTTAAGCTGTTTACCTTCTGCGATCTGACGAGTGCAGGTATGATCAGCTTAGAATAACCGTTGACAGAGTCTGATGCAAGCCATTGTCACTTTTTGATGGAAATCATTAGTCAACTTAACTTTTGAAAAAGTCAACGGAACCAGGGATTCCCAACTAGTCTCCCAAGCTTGTACTTGGCCAGCCTAAAGCTGTTTACCTTCTGCGATCTGATGAGTGCAGGTATGATCAGCTTAGAATAACCGCTGACAGAGTCATTCTGCAAGCCATTGTCCTCTTTTGATGGAAATCATTAGTTAACTTGACTTTTGAAAAAGTCAACGGAACCAGGGATTCCCAAATAGTCTCCCAAGCTAGTACTTGCCCAGCCTTAAGCTGTTTATCTTCTGCGATATGATTAGTGCAGGTATGATCAGCTTAGAATAACCGTTGACAGAGCTTTCTGCAAGCCATTGTCCTCTTTTGATGGAAATCATTTGTACCCTTAACTTGGGAAAAAGTCAACGGAACCAGGGATTCCCAACCAGTCTCCCAAGCTGGTACTTGCCCAGCCTTAAGCTGTTTAGCTTCTGCGATCTGACGAGTGCAGGTATGATCAGCTTAGAATATCCATTGACAGACACTGCTGCAAGCCATTGTCCTCTTTTGATGGAAATCATTTGTACCCTTAACTTGGGAAAAAGTCAACGGAACCAGGGATTGCCAACCAGTCTCCCAAGCTGGTACTTGCCCAGCCTTAAGCTGTTTACCTTCTGCGATCTGACGAGTGCAGGTATGATCAGCTTAGAATAACCATTGACAGAGTTTGATGCAAGCCATTGTCCTTTTTGATGGAAATCATTAGTTTACTTAACTTTTGAAAAAGTAAACAGAACTATCGATTCCGAACCAGTCTCCAAAGCTGGTACTTGCCCAGGCTTAAGCTGTTTACCTTCTGCGATCTGACGAGTGAAGGTATGATCAGCTTAGAATAACCCTTGACAGAGTCTGCTGCAAGCCATTGTCCTCTTTTGATGGAAATCATTTGAACCCTTAACTTGGGAAAAAGTCAACGAAACCAGAGATTCCCAACCAGTCTCCCAAGCTGGTACTTGCCCAGCCTTAAGCTGTTTACCTTCTGCAATCTGATGAGTGCAGGTATGATCAGATTAGAATAACTGTTGACAGAGTCTGCTGCATGCCATTGTCCTCTTTTGATGGAAATCATTTGTACCCTTAACTTGGGAAAAAGGCAACGGAACCAGGGATTCCCAACCAGTCTCCCAAGCTGGTACTTGCCCAGCCTTAAGCTGTTTAGCTTCTGCGATCTGACGAGTGCAGGTATGATCAGCTTAGAATAACCGTTGACAGAGTCTGCTGCAAGCCATTGTCCTCTTTTGATGGAAATCATTTGTACCCTTAACTTGGGAAAAAGTCAACGGAACCAGGGATTCCCAACCAGTCTCCCAAGCTGGTACTTGCCCAGCCTTAAGCTGTTTACCTTCTGCGATCTGACGAGTGCAGGTATGATCAGCTTAGAATAACCGTTGACAGAGTCTGATGCAAGCCATTGTCCTCTTTTGATGGAAATCATTAGTTACACTTAACTTTGGAAAAAGTCAACGGAACCAGGGATTCCCAACCAGTCTCCCAAGCTGGTACTTGCCCAGCCTTAAGCTGTTTACCTTCTGCGATCTGACGAGTGCAGGTATGATCAGCTTAGAATAACCGTTGACAGAGTCTGCATGCAAGCCATTGTCCTCTTTTGATGGAAATCATTTGTTAACCTTAACTTTGGAAAAAGTCAACGGAACCAGGGATTCCCAACCAGTCTCCCAAGCTGGTACTTGCCCAGCCTTAAGCTGTTTACCTTCTGCGATCTGACGAGTGCAGGTATGATCAGCTTAGAATAACCGTTGACAGAGTCTGATGCAAGCCATTGTCCTCTTTTGATGGAAATCATTTGTACCCTTAACTTGGGAAAAAAGTCAACGGAACCAGGGATTCCCAACCAGTCTCCCAAGCTGGTACTTGCCCAGCCTTAAGCTGTTTACCTTCTGCGATCTGACGAGTGCAGGTATGATCAGCTTAGAATAACCTTTGACAGAGTCTGATGCAAGCCATTGTCACTTTTTTGATGGAAATCATTAGTCAACTTAACTTTTGAAAAAAGTCAACGGAACCAGGGATTCCCAACTAGTCTCCCAAGCTTGTACTTGGCCAGCCTAAAGCTGTTTACCTTCTGCGATCTGATGAGTGCAGGTATGATCAGCTTAGAATTACCGCTGACAGATCATTCTGCAAGCCATTGTCCTCTTTTGATGGAAATCATTAGTTAACTTGACTTTTGAAAAAAGTCAACGGAACCAGGGATTCCCAAATAGTCTCCCAAACTAGTACTTGCCCAGCCTTAAGCTGTTTATCTTCTGCGATATGATTAGTGCAGGTATGATCAGCTTAGAATAACCGTTGACAGAGCTTTCTGCAAGCCATTGTCCTCTTTTGATGGAAATCATTTGTACCCTTAACTTGGGAAAAAAGTCAACGGAACCAGGGATTCCCAACCAGTCTCCCAAGCTGGTACTTGCCCAGCCTTAAGCTGTTTACCTTCTGCGATCTGACTAAATTGTTTGGAATAACGTGCTTTAAAACATCCAGTGTGTGTATACGATCAGGTATGATGTTGTATCGATCAGGTAGTGTAAGGGTTACGCCCGCTTCACAGAAATTGACAGACCAAACTCCCCTTTTAATGCACCGCAAACAGTTTATTTGCACAACTGCAAACTCCCCATTTGCACAAGGTTGGATAACAAGCTTGCCACGTCCCGTGATGTCATTGAAGGTTTCTTCCTCCACCCAGCCACGTACAACACCAAGGGTCCCCAAAAGATGAATTGAATTGATTTTTCGAACGGGAGATGGTTAAAAACGCTGGCTCCCTCCCCTTTGTTTTTATCCACGGTGACTGCGTCTGCGCCGTGCAATTTACTGTCACACCCGATATGAGTGGTATTTTCTGTAGTACTATTCTCATCAGTTTAATCCCTCTTACGTCCCCGACTCCCCAATCTGGGGGCCATTTATTGAATAGATTTTTCGAACGGGGAGATGGTTAAAAAACGCTGGCTCCCTCCACTCTGTTTTAAACCACGGTCACTGTGTCTGCGCCGTGCAATTTACTGTCACACCCGATATGAGTGGTATTTTCTGTAGTACTATTCTCATCAGTTTAATCCTCTAACGTCCCCAATCTAGGGGCCATTTATTGAATAGATTTTTCGAACGGGGAGATGGTTAAAAACGCTGGCTCCCTCCACTCTGTTTTAAACCACGGTCACTGCGTCTGCGCCGTGCAATTTACTGTCACACCCGATATGAGTGGTATTTTCTGTAGTATTATTCTCATCAGTTGATTCCCTGTTACGTCCCATATCAGGGATTGCCTTTTGTGAAAAAAATTTAGGCCGGGTACCTTCGACTGCCTTCACAGTGACAGACCAAACTCTCATACACTAAACTGAATTGATTTCAGGAACCGGGAGATGGAAAAAGCAGCTTGGTCGGTCCTCTTACTCCCAAATTGGGGCACTGCGCGTGCACAGAGCAATGTGCTGTGACACCCTATATGAGTGGTGTCTTAACTAGTACTATTCCTATCAGTTTAATCCCTGTTACGTACCCTATTTGGGGACGTGTCTCAAATTAGACTAATGTGTAAAAATTAAATGCCTTATTTATCGGCAAGCTACTGTGCCACCCGGTATCAGTGGTTTGCACTGGCAGTGGGCACACTACAGTCTGTGGAAGTGGGCCTGACACACACTAGCAGCAGGCAAGCAACTGAAATTAGACTAATGTGTAAAAATTAAATGCCTTATTTATCGGCAAGCTACTGTGCCACCCGGTATCAGTGGTTGGCACTGGCAGTGGGCACACTACAGTCAGTGGAAGCGGGCCTGACACACACTGGCAGCAGGCAAGCAACTGAATTTAGACTACTGTCTCAAAATTAAATGCCTTATTTATCGGCAAGCTACTGTGCCACCTGGTATCAGTGGTTGGCACTGGCAGTGGGCACACTACAGTCAGTGGAAGAGGGCCTGACACACACTGGCAGCAGGCAAGCAACTGAATTTAGACTACTGTCTAAAAATTAAATGCCTTATTTATCGGCAAGCTACTGTGCCACCCGGTATCAGTGGTTGGCACTGGCAGTGGGCACACTACAGTCAGTGGAAGCGGGCCTGACACACACTGGCAGCAGGCAAGCAACTGAAATTACACTAAAGTGTAAAAATTAAATGCCTTTTTTGATGCAAAGTACTGTGCCACACGGGATGACAGGGGTGGGCACTGGCAGTGGGCACACTACAGTCAGTTGAAGTCGGCCTGACACACACTAGCAGCAGGCAAGCAGCTGAAATTACACTAAAGTGTAAAAATTAAATGACTTTTTATGCAAAGTCCTGTGCCAGCCGGTATGAGTGGTGGGCACTGGCAGTGGGCACACTACAGTCAATGTAAGTCAGCCTGACACACACTGGCAGGCAACTAACCTTAGATTAAAGTGTAAAAATTAAGTGCCTTTTTTTTAAGCAAAGTCCTGTGCCATACGGGATGACAGGGTTGGGCACTGGCAGTGGGCACACTACAGTCAGTTGAAGTCGGCCTGACACACACTAGCAGCAGGCAAGCAGCTGAAATTACACTAAAGTGTAAAAATTAAATGCCTTTTTATGCAAAGTCCTGTGCCAGCCGGTATGAGTGGTGGGCACTGGCAGTGGGCACACTACAGTCAGTGGAAGTCAGCCTGACACACACTGGCAGGCAACTAACCTTAGATTAAAGTGTAAAAATGAAATGCCTTTTTTTGATGCAAAGTCCTGTACCACACAGAATGACAGGGGTGGGCACTGGCAGTGGGCACACTACAGTCTGTGGGCCTGCAGCTCCTCACACACATGCAGGCCAGGCAACTGCAATATGTATATAAAGGGAAAAAAAAAGCAGACTAATGTTGCAGCCCTAAAAAGGGCTTTTTGGGGTGCTGTCAGGACGCTGTCCTTATAGCAGAGATCAGATGAGTCTTTCAGGACTGGAGTTGACACTGAATTCACTAGCCTAGCTATCGATTTCCCAATTAAATCAGCAGCAATTACACTCTCCCTCCTCTCACTAAGACTGCAGCTTCAGAATGAATCTAAAATGGATGCTGTGCAGGAGGTGGGAGGGTCTGGGAGGGAGGGTATGCTGCTGATTGGCTGGAATGTGTCTGCTGACTGTGAGGTACAATGATGATGTATAGGGGGCGGACCGAACATCGCATATGTTCGCCCGGCAGAGGCGAACGCGAACAAGCTATGTTCGCCGGGAACTGTTCGCCGGCGGATTGTTCGGGCCATCTCTAGTGATCAGCTTAGAATAACCGTTGACAGGGTCTGCTGCAAGCCATTGTCCTCTTTTGATGGAAATCATTTGTACCCTTAACTTGGGAAAAAAGTTAACGGAACCAGGGATTCCCAACCAGTCTCCCAAGCTGGTACTTGCCCAGCCTTAAGCTGTTTACCTTCTGCGATCTGACGAGTGCAGGTATGATCAGCTTAGACTAACTGTTGACAGGGTCTGCAGCAAGCCATTGTCCTCTTTTGATGGAAATCATTTGTACCCTTAACTTGGGAAAAAGTTAACGGAACCAGGGATTTCCAACCACTCTCCCAAGCTGGTACTTGCCCAGCCTTAAGCTGTTTACCTTCTGCGATCTGACGAGTGCAGGTATGATCAGCTTAGAATAACCATTGACAGAGCTTTCTGAAAGCAATTGTCCTCTTTTGATGTAAATCTTTTGTACCCTTAACTTGGGAAAAAGTCAACGGAACCAGGGATTCCCAACCAGTCTCCCAAGCTGGTACTTACCCAGCCTTAAGCTGTTTACCTTCTGCGGTCTGACGAGTGCAGGTATGATCAGCTTAGAATAACCGTTGACAGATCTTTCTGCAAGCCATTGTCCTCTTTTGATGGAAATCATTAGTTAACTTAACTTTTGAAAATAGACAACGGAACCAGGGATTCCCAAATAGTTTCCCAAGCTGGTACTTGCCCAGCCTTAAGCTGTTTACCTTCTGTGATCTGATGAGTGCAAGTATGATCAGCTTAGAATAACCGTTGACAGAGCTTTCTGCAAGCCATTGTCCTCTTTTGATGGAAATCATTTGTACTCTTAACTTCGGAAAAAATCAACAGAACCAGTGATTCCCAACCAGTCTCCCAAGCTGGTACTTGCCCAGCCTTAAGCTGTTTACCTTATGCGATCTGACGAGTGCAGGAATGATCAGCTTAGAATAACCGTTGACAGAGTCTGCAGCAAGCCATTGTCCTTTTTGATGGAAATCATTTGTACCCTTCACTTAGGAAAAAGTCAACAGAACCAGGGATTCCCAACCAGTCTCCCAAGCTGGTACTTTCCCAGCCTTAAGCTGTTTACCTTCTGCGATCTGACGAGTGCAGGTATGATCAGCTTAGAATAACCGTTGACAGAGTCTGCTGCAAGCCATTGTCCTCTTTTGATGGAAATCATTTGTACCCTTAACTTGGGAAAAAGTCAACGGAACCAGGGATTCCCAACCAGTCTCCCAAGCTGGTACTTGCCCAGCCTTAAGCTGTTTAACTTCTGCAATCTGACAAGTGCAGGTATGATCAGCTTAGAATAACCGTTGACAGAGTCTGCTGCAAGCCATTGTCCTCTTTTGATGGAAATCATTTGTACCCTTAACTTGGGAAAAAAGTCAACGGAACCAGGGATTCCCAACCAGTCTCCCAAGCTGATACTTGCCCAGCCTTAAGCTATTTACCTTCTGCGATCTGACGAGTGCAGGTATGATCAGCTTAGAATAACCGTTGACAGAGTCTGATGCAAGCCATTGTCCTTTTTGATGGAAATCATTAGTCAACTTAACTTTTGAAAAAGTCAACGGAACCAGGGATTCCCAACTAGTCTCCCAAGCTTGTACTTGGTCAGCCTAAAGCTGTTTACCGTCTGCGATCTGATGAGTGCAGGTATGATCAGCTTAGAATTACCGTTGACAGATCATTCTGCAAGCCATTGTCCTCTTTTGATGGAAATCATTAGTTAACTTGACTTTTGAAAAAGTCAACGGAACCAGGGATTCCCAAATAGTCTCCCAAACTGGTACTTGCCCAGCCTTAAGCTGTTTATCTTCTGCGATATGATGAGTGCAGGTATGATCAGCTTAGAATAACCGTTGACAGAGCTTTCTGCAAGCCATTGTCCTCTTTTGATGGAAATCATTTGTACCCTTAACTTGGGGATAAAGTCAACAGAACCAGGGATTCCCAACCAGTCTCCCAAGCTGGTACTTGCCCAGCCTTAAGCTGTTTACCTTCTGCGATCTGACGAGTGCAGGTATGATCAACTTAGAATAACCGTTGACAGAGTCTGCTGCAAGCCATTGTCCTCTTTTGATGGAAATCATTTGTACCCTTAACTTGGGAAAAAGTTAATGGAAACAGGGATTCCCAACCAGTCTCCCAAGCTGGTACTTGCCCAGCCTTAAGCTGTTTACCTTCCGCGATCTGACGAATGCAGGTATGATCAGCTTAGAATAACTGATGACAGAGCTTTCTGCAAGCAATTGTCCTCTTTTGATGGAAATCATTTGTACCCTTAACTTGGGAAAAAGTCAACGGAACCAGGGATTCCCAACCAGTCTCCCAAGCTGGTACTTGCCCAGCCTTAAGCTGTTTACCTTCTGCGATCTGATAAGTGCAGGTATGATCAGCTTAGAATAACCATTGATTGAGCTTTCCGCAAGCCATTGTCATCTTTTGATGGAAATCATTTGTACCCTTAACTTGGGAAAAAGTCAACGGAACCAGCGATTCTCAACCAATCTCCCAAGCTGGTACTTGCCCAGCCTTAAGCTGTTTACCTTCTGCGATCTGACGAGTGAAGGTATGATCAGCTTAGAATAACCGTTGATAGAGCTTTCTGCAAGCAATTGTCCGATTTTGATGGAAATCATTTGTACCCTTAACTTAGGAAAAAGTCAACGGAACCAGGGATTCCCAACCAGTCTCCCAAGCTGGTACTTGCCCAGCCTTAAGCTGTTTACCTTCTGCGGTCTGACGAGTGCAGGTTTGATCAGCTTAGAATAACCATTGACAGAGTCTTATGCTAGCCATTGTCCTTTTTGATGGAAATCATTAGTCAACTTAACTTTTGAAAAAAGTCAACAGAACCATGGACTTCCAACTAGGCTCCCAAGCTGGTACTTGCCCAGCCTTAAGCTGTTTACCTTCTGCGATCTGACGAGTGCAGGTATGATCAGCTTAGAATAACCGTTGACAGAGTCTGCTGCAAGCCATTGTCGTCTTTTGATGGAAATCATTTGTACCCTTAACTTAGGGAAAAAGTCAACGGAACCAGGGATTCCCAACCAGTCTCCCAAGCTGGTACTTGCCCAGCCTTAAGCTGTTTACCTTCTGCGATCTGACAAGTGCAGGTATGAACAGCTTAGAATAACAGTTGACAGAGTCTGCTGCAAGCCATTGTCCTCTTTTGATGGAAATTATTTGTACCCTTAACTTGGGAAAAAGTGAACGGAACCAGGGATTCCCAACCAGTCTCCCAAGCTGGCACTTGCCCAGCCTTAAGCTGTTTAGCTTCTGCGATCTGACGAGTGCAGGTATGATCAGCTTAGAATAACCGTTGACGGCGTCTGATACAAGCCATTGTCCTCTTTTGATGGAAATCATTTGTACCCTTAACTTGGGAATAAAGTCAACGGAACCATGGATTCCCAACCAGTCTCCCAAGCTGGTACTTGCCCAGCCTTAAGCTGTTTACATTCTGCGATCTGACGAGTGCAGGTATGATCAGCTTACAATAACCGTTGACAGAGTCTGTTGCAAGCCATTGTCCTCTTTTGATGGAAATCATTTGTACCCTTAACTTGGGAAAAAGCTAACGGATCCAAGGATTCCCACCCAGTCTCCCAAGCTGGTACTTGCCCAGCCTTAAGCTGTTTAAATTCTGCGATCTGACGAGTGTAGGTATGATCAGCTTAAAATAACCGTTGACAGAGCTTTCTGCAAGCAATTGTCCTCTTTTGATGGAAATCATTTGTACCCTTAACTTGGGAAAAAAGTCAACGGAACCAGGGATTCCCAACCAGTCTCCCCAGCTGGTACATGCCCAGCCTTAAGCTGATTACCTTCTGCGACCTGATGAGTGCAGGTATGATCAGCTTAGAATAACCGTTGACAGAGTCTCTTGTAAGCCATTGTCCTCTTTTGATGGAAATCATTTGTACCCTTAACTTGGGAAAAAAGTCAACGGAACCAGGGATTCCCAACCAGTCTCCCAAGCTGGTACTTGCCCAGCCTTAAGCTGTTTACCTTCTGCGATCTGACGAGTGCAGGTATGATCAGCTTAGATTAACCGTTGACAGAGTCTGATGCAAGCCATTGTCCTTTTTTGATGGAAATCATTAGTTAACTTAACTTTTGAAAAAAGTCAACAGAACCATCGATTCCCAACCAGTCTCCAAAGATGGTACTTGCCCAACCTAAAGCTGTTTACCTTCTGCGATCTGATGAGTGCAGGTATGATCAGCTTAGAATAATCCTTGACAGAGACTGCTGCAAGCCATTGTCCTCTTTTGATGGAAATCATTTGTACCCTTAACTTGGGAAAAAAGTTAACGGAACCAGAGATTTCCAACCAGTCTCCCAAGCTGGTACTTGCCCAGCCTTAATCTGTTTACCTTCTGCGATCTGACGAGTGCAGGTATGATCAGCTTAGAATAACCGTTGACAGAGTCTGATGCAAGCCATTGCCCTCTTTTGATGGAAATCATTTGTACCCTTAACTTGGGAATAAAGTCAACAGAACGAGGGATTCCCAACCAGTCTCCCAAGCTGGTACTTGCCCAGCCTTAAGCTATTTACCTTCTGCAATCTGACGAGTGCAGGTATGATTAGCTTAGAATAACCATTGACAGAGTCTGCTGCAAGCCATTGTCCTCTTTTGATGGAAATCATTTGTACCCTTAACTTGGGGAAAAAGTCAACGGAATCAGGGATTACCAACCAGTCAACCAAGCTGGTACTTGCCCAGCCTTAAGCTGTTTACCTTCTGCGATCTAACGAGTGCAGGTATGATCAGCTTAGAATAACCGTTGACAGAGTGTGATGCAAGCCATTGTCCTCTTTTGATGGAAATCATTTGTACCCTTAACTTAGGAAAAAAGTCAACAGAACGAGGGATTCCCAACCAGTCTCCCAAGCTGGTACTTGCCCAGCCTTAAGCTGTTTACCTTCTGCGATCTGACGAGTGCAGGTATGATCAGCTTAGAATAACCGTTGACAGAGTCTGATGCAAGCCATTGTCCTTTTTTGATGGAAATCATTAGTTAACCGCTACAGGACCGCCTAACGCAGGGATGCGTCCTGCGGGCGGCCCTGTAGCTCTGAGTTGACGCGTCGGCGCGTCATCTCGTGAGAGCCGAGATTTCCTGTGAACGCGCGCGCGTGCGCGCGGGCGTTCACAGGGAACCGCGGCACAGCAGTTCGGCTATAGCCTGCCAGCGATGGATCATCGCTGGCAGGCTGTAGATGCGAATAAAATCGCATCAAACTGCTATATCAGACGCTGTTTTATGAACAGCGTCTGATATAGCTGCTACCTGGTCCTCTGGTGGTCCCATTTACTGGGATCGACCACCAGAGGACCAGGTAACACAGTAAAGTTGCACCAAACACTACACTAACCCCCCACCCCCTCACCTATTAACCCCTTGATCACCCCATCTAGACCCCTGATCACCCCCTGTCATTGATCACACCCCTTGTAAGGCTCCATTCAGACGTCCATATGTGTTTTTGCGGATCCGTGGATTCACGGATCCGCGGATCCGATCCGCGGATCCGATCCGCGGATCCGATCCGCGGATCCTCAAAACACGGACACCGGCAATGTGCTTTCCGCATTTTGCAGATCCGCACATTGCCAGAACTATATAGAAAATGCTTTTCTTGTCCGCAGTTGCGGACAAGAATAGGACATGTTCTATATTTTTGCAGAAACGGAAGTGCAGACCCGGAAGCGCAGATCCGTAATTCCGGATCCGAGCGGGACAAAGTCTGTCCCCATAGAAATGAATGGGTCCGCAATTCCGTTCCGCAAACAGAATTTCGGACGTGTGAATGGGGCATAAGGGCCCCCTTTACCGCCAGTTAGCTAGCTACTTGTTAGGTAGCTAGCGCCCAGCCCACCGCACCGCAGTCACTGATTTTGGCAGAGATTTTTCATCCACATTGATCGATGCGAATGAAAAAATCTGTGCCGTTCATTTTTTTTTCAGCGCAGAGGCTGAACGGAAAAAAATCTCATTACCCGTCTGCTCAATATACGGAGAATCGCAGAAACTCCTAATGCTGGCCATACGTGTAATGATTGCGAAGACCCCTAAAATGCCAGGGCAGTACAAAAACCCCACATGTGACCCCATTTTAGAAAGAAGACACCCCAAGGTATTCCGTGAGGGGTATGGTGAGTTCATGGAAAATATTATTTTTTGTCACAAGTTAGTGGAATATGAGACTGTAAAAAAAAACAAACAAAAAAAAAAACAATTTCCGCTAACTTGTTCCAAATTTTTTTTTTCTGTGAACTCACCATACCCCTCACAGAATACCTTGGGGTGTCTTCTATCCACAATGGGGTCACATGTGGGGTATTTATACTGCCCTGGCATTTTAGGGGTGCTAAAGCGTGAGAATCCATATGCGTAAAAATGGCCTGTAAAATCCTAAAGGTACTCATTGGTTTTAGGGCCTCTTTGCGCATCTTGGCTGCAAAAAAGTGTCACTCATGTGGTATCGCCGTACTCAGGAGAAGTAGGGCAATGTGTTT
Source organism: Bufotes viridis (assembly GCA_033119425.1). NCBI lineage: Eukaryota > Metazoa > Chordata > Amphibia > Anura > Bufonidae > Bufotes > Bufotes viridis. The sequence continues at coordinate 80,095 of JAKVIS010000357.1, forward strand.
TGGGGTGTATTTTTATATATACCCATGCTGGGTGTGAGAAATATCGCTGTAAACGACAACTTTTTAAAAAATTTTATTCAAAGTTGTCAATTTACAGAGATATTTCTCTTACCCAGCATGGGTATATGTAAAAATACACCTCAAAACACATTGCCCTACTTCTCCTGAGTACGGCGATACCACATGAGTGACACTTTGCAGCCAAGATGCGCAAAGGGCCCAAATTCCAACGAGTACCTTTTAGGAGGGCATTTTACGCATTTTCTTCTCACGCTTTAGGGCCCCTAAAATGCCAGGGCCGTATAAATACCCACATGTGACCCCATTTTGGAAGAAGACACCCCAAGGTATTCGCTGAGGGGCATAATGAGTCCATGAAAAATTAAACTTTTGTCAAAAGTTAGCGGAAACGGAGACTTTGTGAGAAAAACAATAAAAATCAATTTCCACTAACTTGTGCCAAAAAAAAATCTTCTATGAACTCGCCATGCCCCTCATGGAATACCTTGGGGTGTCTTCTTTCCAAAATGGGGTCACATGTGGGTATTTATACTGTCCTGGCATTTTAGGGACCCCTAAAGCGTGAGAAGAAAAATGCGTAAAAATGCCCTCCTAAAGGTACTCATTGGAATTAG
>JAKVIS010000358.1:0-81501 GCA_033119425.1 Bufotes viridis
GAGCAGGCAGAAAAGGCACTTAATGATAATATATATATATATATATATATATATATATATATTTCACCCACAGTGAAACAGATGGATTTACTGATTATTATTTTCACTATCACATATGTAGTGCACAGAGCAAATGTACTTTTTAGCACAAAAAAAAAAGATGCCCAGAATCTGATGAATTTATAGATTTAATGACAAGGATATATGCAGCATAGGGGTACTTTACAGAACAAAATTGACACCCCCTAAGTCCCTAAAATCAAAAAACGGATTAACAGTATTATTTTTGCCTTCCCCAGCCAGATATGCAGTGCAGGTGCACTTAAAAATGGGTACATTTTGCCAAATGAAGTAAAAAGACTGGATTCAATTACTGTCCCTGGCACACATGCAGCTGCAAGTGCACATCACTTGCACAAAATGGCCACCGTCACCTACCACTCACACAGAAAAAAAACAGTCTTGTCACTGGCCTCATAAAAAAAACACTGCCATTGCACCCACAAGAATAAAAAAAGGTTGTAGATTGCTGAGTGAACACAATTCTGATATATATTATCAGCTAAGCTTGTTTCCTTTTCTCTCCCTGAGAGCACCAGCAACAACCTGTCTCTACACTACGAGCAGCAGAGTGACAAGCGGCGCTAAGTGACTCCAGCTTATATAGAGGCTGGGTCACATGCTGCACTTAGCCAATCACAGCCATGCCATTAGTAGGCATGGCTGTGATGGCTTCTAAGGGCAAAGCAGCTTTTCAACAAGCGCCATAAAATCCGCTGAACAACGAACCCGAACAATTACGAAAATGTTTGGGTTCGGGTGCCAAAAATCCCAAAATTCGGTACGAACCCAAACTTTACAGTTCGGGTTCGCATAACTCTACATCTGTGTGCATTCCATTTTTTGTGGAATGGAACAACTAGCCCATCATAGAACATTACTATCCCTGTCTTTAATGCAGACAATAATAGGACATGTTCTTTTTTTGCGGAATGGAAATATGGACATACGGAAACTCATTAAAGTGAATGGTTCTACATATGGTCAGCAAAAAAAAAAAAGGAACACACACAGAAATAAGATATGTTTGTGTGCATGAGACATAAAAAAATTTCAGGGAAAATTGATTTGTTACCATGAAGCGCAAGGAATTTTGGCTTTGCAGCAAATCAGATTTTTTCCTAAAATTCATATCAAAGTCAATTCATTTGACTTTGATTCTCTCAACAATAGAAAATAGCCATATATTGAATAAGGAAGGGGACTCCTAATCAGAGCATTTGTAGATACAATGTTCTCGCCCACATTGCCCCTTCTAATGTACCACATGTATGTGCTGTTAAAAAACCATCTGCCCCCAATAAGGGACAATTTTTGGGAATCTGAAAAAACATAACATGTGCCAGCATTGTTTCTTAATAGAGATGAGCGAATCAAAGCTGATAAAGTTTAATTCAATTCGAATTTCAGAAAAAATTTGATTCTCACCTAATGCAAATTTCATCGCGCTTCATGGTAACGAATCGCAATTGTTCCTGAAATGGCAGCTAAAATGGCGGCTACACGTGTGAAGACATGGGGCAAGGAACTCTGGAAATGTGGGATGACCCATAATGCCATGCATGCACCCAATCAGCAGCCAGCCAGCCCTGTGATGTTACAGTCCTATAAATAGCTGCAACCATCTTGGATTGAGACATTTTCTGGCATTCTGAGTGCAGAGAGAAATGAGTGCAGGCGCTAGGGAGAGTGATAGGAAAAACCTAATTGTGAAAAAATAAATAAAACGATTTACAAGTGCAGGGAAGGATGGGGAGGAATCATTTCACAGCCTCTTAGTGCAGGGAGAAACATCAGAAGGCGCTAGGGACAATGATAGGAAAAAAAAAGCGATTTACAAGTGCAGTAAAAGATTACCTGGGGATCCAGCCATTATACAGCTCTGTCATTCCAGCAATTTGTTCTTGTTATTGGGGTGCAAGCGCTATGTTGAAAAGCTTTTAGTGGCTTATATCTGTGGAAGAAGTATAAATATATATAAGCATTTCACTTCTGCATTTATATGTGGTGAAAGCGTTTAGTGGCCTATTTCAGTACAAGAATGAAAATATATATGCACTGCACTTCTGCAGTTATATGTGGTGAAAGCAATTAGTGGCCTATTTTAGTACAGAAAGAAAAATATATTCTGCGTTCAGCGCTGCAGTTATCTGTTCAAAAGCCTTTAGTCTCGTTTATCAGTAGAAAAATAAAAATATATCCTGCATTCAGCGCCGCAGTTATTTGTTAAAAAACCTTTGTTGTCGTATATGATTAGAAAAATAAAAATTAAATTGCCATTCTTTGCTGTACTTATATGTTGAAAAAACTTATATATCAGTATAAAAAGAAATATACATTCTCATTCGCTGCTGCAGCACTTACTGTATATGTTGAAAAACCATTAGTGACGTATTTCAGTAGAAAATCAAAATGTATTCAGCCTTCAGTGTTGCAGTTATATGTAGTAAAACATTTAATGTTGCATTTCGGTATAAAACCAAATTTTATTTAGCATTTAGCTCTGTAGTTATATGTGGTAAAACCTTCAGTGACGTATTTCGGTACAAAATAATATGTATTCAGCGTTCAGCTCTGCAGTTATATGTGGTAAAATCTTCAGTGACATATTTCAGTAATAAAAAAATTATTATTCAGCATCACACACTGCAGAAATATAGGTGGTAAAAGCTTTAATGATGTATTTCAGTAGAAAATCAAAATGTATTCAGCATTCTGTGCTGCGGTAAAATATGTAGTAAAACCTTTAATGACGTACTTTGGTACAAAAATCAAATTTTATTTAGCATTTAGTGCTGTAGTTATATGTAGTGAAACCTTCTTTGACGTATTTCGATAGAAAAACTAAATTTATTCAGTGTTCAGCACTGCAGTTATATGTGGTAAAATCTTTTGTGACATATTTCAATATAAAAACAAATTGTATTCAGCATTCCACGCTGCAGTAATATTTGTGGTAAAACCTTTAGTGACGTATTTCGGTAGAATATCAAAACTTATTCAGGGTTCTGCGCTATAGTAATATTAGTGATGAAACCTTCAGTGACGTATTTTGATAGAAAATCAAAATTTGTTCAGCGTTCCGCACTGCAGTATTATTTATGGTAAAACCTTTAGTGACTTATTGAGCTACAAAAACAAAATATATTCAGCGTTTACTGTTGCAGTAAAATGTGGTAAAACCTTTAGTGACATATTTCAGTAGGAAAACAAAATATATTCAGCGGTCAGCGCTGCAGTAATATTTGTGATAAAACCTGTAGTGGCATATTTCGGTAGAAAAGAAAAATTTATTCTTATAAAAATGTATCCTTATTAGGCCTCATGCACACGGCCGTTGTTTTGGTCCGCGTCCGAGCCGCATATTTTGCGGCTCGGGCGCGGACCCATTCACTTCAATAGGGCCGCAAAAGATGCGGACAGCACTCTGTGTGCTGTCCGCATCCATTGCTCTGTTCCGTGGCCCTGCAAACAAATATAGCATGTCCTATTTGTGTCCGTTTTGCGGACAAGAATAGGCATTTCTACAATGGGCCGTGTTCCGTTCCGCGAAATGCGAAACGGAACACAGAGCAGCTTGCGTGTTTTTTGGATCCACAAAACACATACGGTAGTGTGCATGGGGCCTTAAGGAGAGGTGCACGGGTTCATGGAAGCAGCTGCGGTAGCAGTCAGTTAGTGCGGAGTGTTGGGGGTAAAATCACCTACTCGGCGGTGTGGCAGGTTTTTGTTAAGCCACCGGAGGAGGGGAACATGGCCATATGTAGAATACGTTGGCAGAAGGTGAAGCGTGGCCATGGTGCCAATGTTGACAATGTGACAGCCCTGCATCACCAATGTTGACAATGTGACAGCCCTGCGTCACCATAAGGTGGCCTGGGAGAACCATGGCTCTTATGTGGTGGTCCACAGCATTCCCCAGTGGCAAGCCACACCCGATTTCAGGTAGACAAGGCTCCAGCACCTCAGCAGAAGGAAGCTGTCTGTCGTTCCCATCATCTGCTGATCCTGATACTCCTGCTCCTTCTACTCCTCATAAGTGATTCCATCAGCAACCGATCACCAAAGCTATTGCCAAAAGACAAAAGTATGCGAACATGCATCCAACGGCACAGAAGCTGAACGTGCTTCTGTCAAAGTTGCTGATGCTGCAGTCCCTCCCTGAAGAAGTCATGGACTCTGCACCTTTCAGAGAACTGATGGCTTGTGCCGAGCTGAGGTGGAGAGTCCCAAGCCTTTAGTGATGTATTTCGGTAGAAAAACAAAATATATTCAGCGTTCTGCGCAGCTGTAATATTTGTGGTAAAATCTTTCGTGATTTATTTCGGTAGAAAAACTAAATATATTCAGCGTTCTGCATTGCAGTCATGTTTGTGGTAAAATCTTTAGTGATGTATTTCAGGAGAAAAACAAAACAAATTCAGCGTTCAGCGCTGCAGTAATAAATTTTTTTTTTTTAATTAGCAACATTTTGGTAGAAAATTAAAATTTTATTCTGTGTTCAACGCTACAGTTATATGTGGTAAAGTCTTTAGTGGTATTTTTCAATAATAAATGAAAAATTTATTCAGCATGAATTATATTATTCATGTCCTGGAACAGATGCTGGTAAATCTGGCTGTGGGGCTGAACTGTAAGAGGAGGAGGAGGACATTGGAGCACAGGCAATGTGTAGCAAAATTGATGGTTTTTCTACTCAAGTGACAGGAGAGGAGGAGCAGAAGCAGCAGCCAAAGGAGCTACAGGGCGATGAGGAAGACGAGAAAGAAAACCCAGAAACGCCGTGGCAGTATGGAGTGGAGATGGAGTCAGGGAGTCCCTCCGGGTAACTTGCACAAATGGCCCACTGCATGCTTGTCACTGCCTCCTCTGTGAGAGATCTGAGAAGATTGGATAGACTTGCGGTACATGAGCCTACCTGACTGGTCTCTCTGTTTTTCCTTTATATTTGTTGTTGCTGGCAGGATCCCACCTCTCCACAGGTTGTGCGCCTCATCAGTGATGATGCTCTATATTAGTCCACCTCTCACTGCTGACCATGTGGTTAATATTTCCTGCTGGAGTCCTAAGCTAGTTGTTTTTGGATCACCTGCTTCCCTTTCATCTCAAGCTTAGTTCTCCTGTTTTCTGCTTGATGTGTTTTGTTTCTAGGCCTCAGGGAGATGCTAGTTCCTTCACAGTGGAAGGAACCGGCTGTCTCATCTCCTGCTCCCTAATTTAGGTTGTGCAACAGTATCAGCAGGGAGTAGGTTCCAGCGTATCAGTATTTTCACCTTTAGGACGTGCTCATACTGTCAGGAGTCAGGGAAAGGCTCAGGGATTGTTAGGAGGTAACTCTTCTCTAGCTTTGAGGCCTATTCTGCTTTCTGTCACAGTTGGTGTATTTGGTGTTCTTCCCTTCCCCACCTACCCTTGACCTACCCTTGAGGGATGACATCTATCTCTCGACCTTGTTGGACCCTCGCTAATGGTCCATTTTGAGGGCAGTTTTTTAAACTCACTGAGAGGGAGGACAAACTAACCTAGTACAGAGACATTCTATGTAATCAGTTTGCCTCTGCCAATCTGCAACATCGTCCATCGTCTTGCAGGTCTGACCAGGGGGCTCTTTGCGCTTATGTTCCTCTGCCATGGCTGCAGGGTGGAGGGGAAGGAGCAGTTCCAGCTCCATCAGCAGCAACTTGAGTCTAGAGTCGCTGATGAACAGCTTTCTTCAGCTGCATAGTGAAGAAACTTCTCACCAGCAGCTAGACACAGAAAATTACCTGAACCAGCAGGTGGTGGCATATCTGGATTGCACCCTGCCAGCCGGCATTGAAAGCTGTCCTGCCCGTCCAGTAGTGTGGCATCGGAGCAGGTATTTAATGCTGCGGGGGCCATAGTTACCCCATAAGAACTCGCGTATTCACCCAAAATGTAGAGAGACTAACCTTTATCCAGATGATACAACGTGGATATAGAGTCGTACACGGCCAAACTCAAGGTCCACCGGAATGCATCAGCCCATCCAGAGCCACGGATCCTCACCGCCTCCCATAGACATACAAATGAGAGTTGAACAGAGGCAGCAAGTTCAGTGTCTTCCCCTTTCTTTTATTGGAACCAAGCCAAGGAATACGTGAAAAACAGCAAAGGGCTACGTTTCGGCTAGATATTAGCCTTTGTCAAGCCTAGTATCACATCAATACCATATTGCTTATAAAGTATATATCGCATCAAACGTATGTGAGACCTAACTTCATAAAATCCCATACCTTATCATGATAACTAACAATGACATCACTACCCGAGTGTGGTCACATGATCACCGAACATCACGTTCGATGCGATCATGTGATCCATCACATTGCCCTCTCACCCCGGACATTCCGCACCGGAACCCCACGTATATCCTAATAAAAATTGCAATCATAATCAAAATTAAAGTGAATCCACAGTATGATTTAAGTGCATATTAGTCATCTAAAACTAACCTTTATATTATTTCTTAAAAAACAAATCCACCACATTCAAAAAGATTAGTTAAACCTATGACCTCCTACTACACATATAGGAGAGAGGAGGAGGAGTTTGCACATGTATTTTAAAATTATCTTATCATACCAAAGGAATCACCATCCAATGCGGCTATCCCATTAAGGGCATATATTCAATACTAATCCTCCCTTCTCCATCTCCCAACGGAGTAGTCACATCCATCCCCCGCGGGTATAGAGATAATACAAGGGGCCAAAAAAAGGGTCATCCACACCGGACATAACATTTAAGGCTCACCAGCCTGGCACATAATCCCAATTACCAACCGGTGGGACGGATTCTCAGTTCATGTTTGTGGATCTCCCAATTAAAACAATATTTCTTAGATACATCCCACTAGTGACAGATTAAGAACAATGTATATACTTCGTACCAAGTCCAGATTCACCATTCAAATGTCACCCACATTAAATTCTATATCCATACCATAAGGTTGAAGTGCTCTCAACTCAAAAATCCATTTCAGTTCTTTTTTCCGTAGGATACGCTCCCTGTCGCCACCTCTCTTCAATTTTCCCACTGAGTCTATAATCCTAAACGTAACTGGTTGACCGAATGTCCACGCTCCACGAAGTGTTTAGTCACCGGTTTGTCCATCTGCTGTTTCCTAATATTACTCTTCATGGGCTTCCATGGTGGTCTCACCTACGTAGATTAATCCACATGGACAAGTGATCATATAGATCACGTCCCTGGATCTGCATGTATAGAAGTCCTTGATCTTGTATCATTTCCCACTGTAAGGATGGGCAAAAGTATCCCCCTTAATCATGTTGCCACAGTTGCAACAACTCAGACAGGGATAACATCCCAATTTCCTGGGTGCCAGGAGAGTTTGGCCATCCCCACGGGGAACTTCAACATCAGTTTTCACCAACTTATCCGGAAGGTTCACACCTCTTTTGTACACCATCAATGGATAATTTGCTAATTCCGATATCATGGGGAGTCCCTTCTGGAGTATCTGCCACTCCTTCCGTAGGATACACGCAATCTTCCTACAATGGACACCATAGGTCGATACAAATGGGATACAAGCCTTATTTCTTTCCCTACACTTACCGTGGAGCGTGGATTCCTTGCCAACCTGAGTCAGCCTGTCCTTGGTGAAACAACATATACAATGGCATAGGATTGAGGTTGAAAAGACTAAAAAGGATAAATGGCACAGGGACTTGGAGGATTATCAAAAGGGTCATGTGTATACGTGTAAAAATATACAAATACAACATATGCAGAATGGAACAGCTGTCCCTTCATAGAACAGTACTATCCTTGTCCATAATGCAAACAATAATAGGACATGTTTGTTTGTTTTTTTGCAGAAAAGAAATACGGACATATGGAAACATAATGCACAAAGAGTAACTTCCATTTTTTTGCAGACCCATTAAAGTGAATAGTCCGGAAAAAAAGGGAACAGATACAGAAAGAAAAACCAAGAATAAGCCAACAAATGGTGCCTCTAGCAGATATCAGTGATCAGCTATTCCAGAGGATCCATTGTATTGGATCACAGACACTGTGCACAATTGTAGCTGATCTGAATGACCCTAGCTAATTCTCTGTACTAATAATCATAATGTAGCGTCTCATTATCTTGCTCAACTCTTTTCATTTGTAAATCATCCTGAGCAGCAGTTACTGGAACATAGAGATGCTAGATGTAGCACTGCCACACATGTGTTGCGTGACGGCCCTCCGTCACTGTAACAGCATGTACCTATGCATGTATCTATGCCCTCACGGGTTATGTACTGCCATTCCTTATGTTGACTCCTGGTGGCGGTATCTCAGACATAGCCCCGGACGTCAAACAAGGACTGGGTTTTGGCACTGCCCAGAGCCGTTTGTGCGCATGCCCCAGATGGTGTCACCGTGTGCTGACGTCACTGAGGCCGTGCCTGTGACTGACAATTCCCCTTGCCTCCGTGCCCAGTGCCTTTACACACACGTGCGCATGCGTCGCCACATGATGACATGGCACCACGTGACGTTCCGCCGCTGCGTGATGACGAACCGCCCGTTTCTCACACGTCTGGGTCGGCCCCTCCTCAATTTAAAAACACACAGCGCACCACATGGCACTGCCAGACTTAACTAACATGCAGGAACACGTCTGTTCATAGTTTTCCTGCTCCTTGGGTTCCAGCCGTATGTCATCCCTGGGAGGACATAGTAAGTGTGTTTCCCTCTACTTGAATGATGATTGTTGTTTCACACCTTGGATCCTAATAGGATTCCCTTTCTACACTTTATATTTTCTCTAGGTTACACTGCAGAGTTCCGCCATAGGCCCCTCTGCAGTCTAGTCTGTTAGCCCTAGCCCCCTGTCCCCTTATGATTTGTGGGGCTCATTTACTTAATTGATGAAACTCGTTGAGACATTATTGCTTGTGATTTGTGCTAGACGTTGCCATAGTAACATAGTAACATAGTAACATAGTATATAAGACCGAAAAAAGACATTTGTCCATCCAGTTCAGCCTGTTTCCTACAAGTTGATCCAGAGGAAGGCAAAAAACCCCTGTGAAGCCAATTTTCCTCACTTATGGGGAAAAAAATTCCTTCCCGACTCCAATCAGGCAATCAGAATAACTCCCTGGATCAATGACCCCTCTCTAGTAGCTGTAGCCTGTAATATTATTACGCTCTAGAAATACATCCAGGCCCCTCTTGAATTCCTTTATTGTACTTACCATCACTACCTCCTCAGGCAGAGAGTTCCATAGTCTCACTGCTCTTACCGTAAAGAATCCTTTTCTATGTTTGTGTACAAACCTTCTTTCCTCCAGACGCAGAGGATGTCCCCTCGTCACAGTCACAGTCCTGGGGATAAATAGATGATGGGACAGATCTCTGTACTGACCCCTGATATATTTATACATAGTTATTAGATCTTCCCTCAGTCGTCTTTTTTCTAAAGTAAATAACCCTAATTTTGATAACCCTTCAGGGTACTGTAGTTGCCTCATTCCAGTTATTACTTTAGTTGCCCTCCTCTGAACCCTCTCCAGCTTTGCTATGTCTGTCTTGTTCACAGGAGCCCAGAACTGTACACTGTACTCCATGTGTGAACACTGTACTCCATGTGTGGACACTGTACTCCATGTGTGGACACTGTACTCCATGTGTGAATAAATTCATGCCGTCTCATGAATTTATTAGCCGGCTCCTGGTCAGATCTCCATATAGCCCCCCTACATAGATTTGGGTAGGGCCCTTCAGGGTTTCCAGACCAGGGCCAGGTTCCTGACGGCCACCCCAGTGGGCTTTGTACCCCATGTTAGTAGGCTAATAGTGTCTATCAGGTCAAGTAGGGCACAACAGGGACAGCTCTATTTCCCTGATGTCCTTTTGACACCCAAGACCTGTGACCCGAAGTTGTTATAGCTGAGCCATACCCTCCTGAATTGGTATTTCACTAACACGTCGTGACGACTTTCTACCGAACCGGTAAGACCTGTCCATTTATTCTAAATTGTCACTGATCAGACTCACCATTTGTTTAGGTGATTCTGACCTGCAGATCCAGCTTTTAGCTCTTCTACATCACAGTGGAGCGAAGTCTGAGGTTTTGTGTTTGTAAATATATGTGTGTAGGGCCCCCCTTTTTTTGTATCTTACTGATAATAATTAAAAGTTAAGTTTTAGTACATTACTGTCCCTCTTTTTCAGCTTCACAACATATTGGACACCTGAAAATGATAATGTGGGCAAAGCTTTTGAGCCCCATGCCAGTATAGCACTGTATCAGCAAGTTACTGAACGGTAAGCACCTGCTGCCTCAACAGACTAATATGGCAAAGAACAGGAAGGGATAGTATCAGTAATAACATCCATGATGAAGTAATGGTTAATAAGCAGAATTCTATCTGGATTATTATATTATATTTTTATGTTTCTAAATTATGTGTTAATGAATGTTTGTCTCAATGTCTGGGTCTCTATGGATCACACATGCAATGATTATAAATGATGGACAGTAAAATGGACTCAATTGTATAAGTGTCTCCTAATAAAAAGAATAAGCACAGTCAGAAGAAATCCAAGCAGATGACCAGAAGAGGTCTACATTCTCCGAACCGGAGATGATCTGAGAGCCCAGTGAGGACAGCCTGAGCTTGTATCATGGTGATGGCCACAAGTAAATTATAGAGCAGATAGTGTGGAGATTGAAGTAATTGTGTCATATAATAAAAATCTGATGTGATCGGAGATGTATAAATTATCTTATGAAGTAAACAGGAAATATAGAAATGCCCGGGCGTTTTCTGGACCGTCATTTTTAATTGTCTTATGCTGTTTTATACCACTGAATTGTGAGTATAATAAACCTTTATTCATATAAGAACATCAGCGGTGCTTCACTATCTCTGGTCCTTGGTCTACAATTACAGAGACTCGGCATCCCACGTGGAAGATACATTCGATGGGAGTTACATGTGACATGCTGTTTTGACGAGTCTGTCTGTGAGTAGAATTTCACCTTTTCCTTTTAAGAGGTTGAGGGTGCTACTCTATCAGTGTGATTTTATCCACAGGTTGCACCATTATACAAGGAGAGATACATGCGAGACCTGGAAACACCCCAATACCGCATTCAGTGTGAACGAACACTTAAGTACATCTGAGCAGCGCAGTCCTTTCCTATTTTGCATTTATTGTGGTGTTTTTGCCTACTACACTTGGGACTTGCAGCGCCAACTATAGTGACCCAACAATAATTTTGGACTTTCTATTTTTTGATTATATAAGAAAGATAAAACGTCTCTCACCTGCTCTTCATCTACTTTGAGCACAGAACAACCGCACTTGGATGCGGGTAAGAAGAAGTCCAATGAAGAGAAAACAATCCAGCTGATTCTGTAGACGGTGCAGCGGTAGTTTATTTCAGTGATTAAATGTTAAACATCCAGTTTGACAAATCCTCGTCTACCGGTTTCGGGCTATTGTGATGTCAGCCCTTACTCATGACATACTGAGGATACAAATGATTCCAGCATATGAGCTGGTCACACACCTGCGCCTGCAATTAGGCTGTCATGTGACCAAGTAATACACTGGTAATCAGGTGTATAAACACTCCTCTATTTATAAAGAGTTAAATACAACAGACCATACCATAAAACATAAAACCACAAAATATATAGTGGGAACCATATTATGTTATTGTTGCAATATTAGATCCAATCTTTTATTTAAACCCTTTGGCTGACAGCGATCCAATTTAAAAATCCAAAAGGATTCTCTGTTTGAAAGTTTCCTTTTGTGATCACCTCCCCTGACTGGCATCTTAACTCTTTCTATTCCTTGAACTTGCATACCTGATGTGTCCCCACCATGGGCTATCGCAAAATGCAAGCTGACTGCTGACACATTGCGGCTCCCATGGTGTGGCACGTCAGATATGTGTCTGTGTACCCCCACTTTTATCACATTGGTCGTACAGCCGACTTACTGTAGTTTACAGATTGTACAAATAATCAAGTAAACAGCAAATGTAGTTTTACAGTGAAGATGAGATTTTATCACAAATTCATTACCATTAACAGTAGATTTGAATGTTTTGGCAGCTACTGTGTGGCTACAGAAAATGCATCTGCCATGGCCACGCTTTTAGCTGCCTTTAGTAATTAGCCATATAGGTTGTTATTTCTTCCCATCCTGATAGAGACTAGGACTAACTGAAATTGCTATAGTAGGGGCCCTCCAGGCCGCACATCTCACACCTCCCATGGCTATTTCTGCCCATTGCTTGTCATATTCTAATATTGGGAGGTGTTTCCTAATTATCCTGCAGATTTCTGCATATTCAACACTATATTGTGTCACAAAAGTGCTCTGGGGCTTATTAGCTAAAGGCATTGGAGATTCTGTGTCTTTTGGCTTCCACTGGGGGTGTACTAATGACTTCCTATCAATTTCTAGTGTCTGTGGCATGCTATTGGTAACATGCTGTTAAATAATATGTGATCTAAATTAATTGATATTTAATATTAAGTATGTATTACACTACACATTGATTGACACCATCTATAGTAATGTACTTGGCAATGGGAGGTCTGTATGAAAACGTCAAAACCTATATTTGAAGTCTACCATATATGACAATGTAAAGTACATACACGTTTTTCTATAGTATAAATGATTGACAGAGGCAGACAAGGAGAGGTCTTCTTACACTCTCTCTGTTGGGTGTGTTTGCTGCTGAAGGAGATGGAGGAAACACATGGATCTTGAGGAGGAGACACCTACCCTTCAACAATGATACTTTAGGACTTTCATATTCACACATGGACAATTAGACTAAGACTTTCTAAAGTATTTTTGTAAGTAATCAACTTTTATGAAGATCGACAATAAATCGCAATATTCATTTTTTTTATATAACTCCTGTTGAAACCTGGTGAATGAGTCCTCCTAGTGTTCCTTACTCCAAATAAGCATACACTACATTTGGAGAGGATTACCAATCAAGTTATTATATTTTTGATACCTAAAATATCATATTTGAAACAATATTTTACATTTGGCGAGCTAGTGCGATACCGCAATATATATTAAAGTTTGAAAAGGGGGAAAGTGTGTCTCTCAAGAGAAGAATTATCAAGCTTTAATAAGTCGGAGAATTAAGAAGAATCTTCTGAAGGAGGACAACAAGTGCCAGACATACCAAGACATGCTGATGACAAAAGGCCAGCCTTGAATCTACTGAGGTTGTGAGTATGGAAATAATAAATTCTATTGCTGATAAGAGTAGATTACAATTTAAGTTTCTACCTAGCGAACAGTCAGATTTGCAAATGATATGGTTTGATTTATATGCAAAATGTGAACAGGAGAATAAGAAGATAGATGAAAATAGTATTTTAGTTAGTAAAGAGAAAGAGAAAATAAGGAATATTGTCAATATTGTTGAAGATCTTTCATATCTTAGTGTCCGAGAGATCCATGTATAATTATACCAGTGAAGTTCCAACCACAGATGCTGTGATCTGTGAAGATGTATCAACTGAGGGTGGAAATGGTAAGAAAGTAAGAATAATGAGGCTTTGAGAACTCAGCAAAATGAGATGAAACACATGTGTATGATCTCTGCTGAAGGTGACCTTAATAGCACAGATGAGGAAAGGTCAATACAACAAGAGAAGACATTACAGATCTCTGCTGAAGGTGACATTGTGTCAGTAGACAATAACAAGTCTATACACCAGCAGACATTGCATATAAAAGAGACAAACTTACAATTCAAATTTCAGAAGCAATTAATGAAAATATTAAGTGAACAAGTAAAAGAAGCAGAAATTGCATTTAATCATAAACAAGGACAATTATCAGAACTAGAACATGAATGTAATACCATGTCTGGAACATCTTGGTAGAGAAAATTGAAAAAATCTGTAATGATGTGGTCAAAGTCTTCCACACAAACAGCAGTTGAGAATACGTTATCCCATCCTATTATTATTATATTTATTATTATATTTGTGTGTGTTATCTATCAAGTTTTTATTATGTATAGGATTAGGAAAACATATAGAAATATGAAGAAGGAAATTAACAAAGGAGATAACATTTTGAAAGGAATGTTAAAAAGAACTCAGTATACCAATTCTATATTGAATACTGAATCAAAAATTGTTATAACATGGTCAATGAGTGAATGAGATACGAATGATGAGTAATTGCGTTAGATTAGGAGGTTATGATTGAAGATTTATATTTCAAATCATAATCAGGGGGAAATGTAAAATAACATAACTAACACTTTTTAGCAGGCTGGGTTACTTTGAGGACCATGCAAGTTCAGCACTTGTGTTGAATGTCAGTTTTTGACAGGTTGAGACGACAATATTATTTGGAAAGGTTAGGAATCTTCCTACTTCAGCATATTATTATTAGCTTTACATATAAGGAGCACTTAGGAAATCATGATGTAAGGGGTTTTACTTGCTAACCATATATGTTTGTTACAATGCTAAAATTAGGATACAATGCAACTCAATGGAGAGTCAGACCATAAAGA
Organism: Bufotes viridis; assembly: GCA_033119425.1. NCBI lineage: Eukaryota > Metazoa > Chordata > Amphibia > Anura > Bufonidae > Bufotes > Bufotes viridis. The sequence continues at coordinate 14,627 of JAKVIS010000358.1, forward strand.
AGGCTTCATCTCATGACATGAGCAGAGCATTCCTTGACAGACACCTGTTGCTCTCTACACACACACAAATTAACGCATACACGTTACTTTGCGGAAATTAGCTTTTTCATTCATTTTTAATTGTTTAATTGCCTGCTTGTTACTTTTTGAGACTTATTTGCTGTGCTATATGTTTCTCTTCTAAACTTTGTAACCTTTATTTTTTATGAGAATTAAATCCTTTTAACCTTTATCTTTCATCAGGGAGTCTGCACATTTTGTTGGGCTCCTCCTTAAGCATTTCTTGAAAAATAGAGAAATGCTGGACGTTATTTTACACATGCTTCACTGAATAAGCCCTCTGGGATAACTTAGTAGTTATACCCATTGCTTCCTGTACAAATGTCTCTGTAACAAGTAAATGTAAATGTCTCTCTGAACAATTCCATCTTACATAGACCATCCCGCCCCTTCGGTATATTTTGTAGGATGATCCATGCAATATAGTGTTACCTGATAAAGGTTACCTATAAGTGGAAGTATGGATGGTGGAGGAGGCCAGCTCATATGTTGGAATCATTTGTGCCCTCAGTATGCAATGAGTAAGGGCTGACATCACAATAGCCAGAAACCGGTAGACGAGGATTTGTCAAACTGGATGTTTAACTTTTGATCACTGAAATAAAGCACCGCTGCACTGTTTACGGATTGAGCTGAATTGTTTTCTCTTCATTGTATGTCATAGATGAATGTATCTCATCAGGATGTAAAAAGATAATTGTTTACACTGATTCTCATATGAAAAGGTCTCAGAGTATTCCAGGAATCTCTTACAGATGCTAAATAGGAGTGTGAACAATAGGTCTCTACCCTGCAAATACAATGTGTAAATGAAGGACCATCTCAGGAGGCCAGAAAATGCTAAACTGGTTGATCAGGAGAAGGCACCATTATTCTTCCATTGTATATGGTAATGATGAAAGCCAGATCTGATGATCAAAGATTTTACTGATTATGAAGGTGGGACTGGGCGTCTCCTGGGGGAAGAGGAGGAGCAGATAGCTATAGCCACCAAAGGGGTATAAAAGACCCAAGCATGGCCCAGAAAGCTGGAATTCACCAAGGGAATTTTCTTGGATCACTGACTTGCTGAGGAGAGACACTGACTGGAGATCAAGTCCTGAGTGTGTGGAGGGTCCATGTCTGGTAAGTGTTACTGAACTGACTGTAAGTGAAAGGAATTATAAAATATTGTAATCTGTGCTGTGTATAAGGACAAAGTGTCTCTGTCTGTAATGTCTCTACTGCACGTCTCCATGTAGATCTCCATATAACTCCCATCATACCTGGACACTGATTTTCCACCTTTTACCTTACACATTTTTTTACACTTCTTCTTGTATTTCATTTCTTGCTCTGAACCTAAGAATCAGACCAAGTAAGAAGAAGGAAATTCCTACATTTGGAATTAGTCCTGTATTAGACCTGCTGATGTAGCAGATGATTGTTGGGAAGGAAAAGTTCGTAATTGGCAATTAACTGCTCGTTAGAGGAGGAGACCGCTGCTATTATATGTAGTAATCTCCTCCACAGTATGGGGAGTAGTGATCGCTAATGCCATCACTCATCCCCATACTGACTCGTTGTTTTCCAGCAGCAGCACGATCTGCCACCTGTAAATAATGATAAAACATGCTTAAAAATCTTGATTGTCCAATGAACATTTGCTCATTGATAAGGTAATTGGCTGCACTTTTGGGGCTGTATTACACAGACAGGTCATCGCTAAAGAGTGGTCCTATGAATTCTCCTTAATGATTATCTGGCCGACTATCATCCAGTGTAATACAGCCCTAAGTCTTTAGTGATAGCATCAGTTACCGGTTATTGTCCGCACAGTAGTGTGTAAGTAATTGTACACGCAGTATCCATACATGTGATAGTTCATACCTGTAACTGCGCCGGGAACACGGACTATCATCACTGGCTGCACCAAATCATCAATTATAAGAGGAAAGAAGATTACTGACAGGGGGAATCTTACCAGCACCTTTATTGATATCTGTATATCGCACCCAGACAGAGGAGAGAGGTCCCATAGCAGCAAAACATGCATCATGTTACCCACCAATGGAAGAGTCCACTTTCAATTATTTACGCCCCTGAGACCCAGACAGAGGAGAGAGGTCCTATAGTCATTTGACAGCAAAAAGAGGTTAATGTCACGCACCAAAGCAACAGGCGATTAGCTGAAATATAGGCCCCTGGCACCCAGACAGAGGAGAGGTTCACTCAACTTGGTGTTGCCCCCAAAATAAAGGTACAATTAAAAAAGATGATTCAAAAAAGAAGTGCCCTGGAGTACAAGAATGTATGGTTGAGGGCGGGGCAGTTATAAATGTCTATTCTGCACAAGGGATGGACAGGTCCTGTAAGATCCATGCCTGGTTCATTTTATGAACGTCAGCTTGTCCATGTTGGCTGTGGACAGGCGGCAGCGTTTGTCTGTAATGACACCCCCTGCCATGCTAAATACACTTTCAGACAATACACTGGCTGCAGGGCAGGCCAGCACCTCTAAGGCATAAAAGGCTAGCTCTGGCCATGTGGACAATTTGGAGACCCAGAAGTTGAATAGGGCTGAACCATCAGTCAGTACGTGGAGGCGTGTGCTCACTTACTGTTCCACCATGTTGTTGAAATGCTGCCTCCTGAACTTGTCTATTTCTATCAGCAAGTCTTACAGTATTTCTAATTTTGGTGGAATTTCTATAAATGCTATTGACTTTATGTTACTGAGATATTTTTATTTGCACTTTTTATCAAAAAAGAATCTTTTATCTTATAAAAAATGATTTATTTTTACAGGTGAAGACTTGAGGAAAAGCTCAGACAGATGTTTAAGTGTATCTCCTTCTTATTCATTAGAAGATAATCCATCACAGGTTGGCAGTAATAGAACTGGACATAGACTGGGAGAGATGTTTGCAAGTTCTGAGAATCTATCTATGTACAAGAAAAATTACAAAGATGAAAGTCCATTTATAGTTTCAGAATGTGATAAAAATATTACAGAGAAATCAAGTCTTGTTGAACAGCAGAGAATTCACACAACAGAGAGTCAGTTTTCATGTCTGAAATGCGGGAAGTTGTTCAAACTTAAACAACATCTGGAGAAACATGAGAGAACTCACACAGGAGAGAAGCCATATCAATGCTCAGAATGTGAGAAATGTTTTACTCAAAAAACAAATCTTGTTCAACATCTCAGAATTCACACAGGAAAGAAGCCATTTCCATGTCCTGAGTGTGGGAAGTGTTTTATCCAGAAATCAAATCTTGATAAACATCTGAGAACTCACACAGGAGAGAAGCCATTTTCATGTCCTGAATGTGAGAAATGTTTCACTGAGAAATCTACTCTTGTGAAACATCAGAAAATTCACACAGGGGAAAAGCCATTTTCATGTCCTGAATGTGGGAAGTGTTTTTATAGGAAATCAAATTTTAATATACATCTGAGAACTCACACAGGAGAGAAGCCATTTTCATGTCCTGAATGTGAGAAATGTTTCATTGAGAAAGCAACTCTTGTGAAACATCAGAGAATTCACACAGGAGAGAAGCCATTTTCATGTCCTGAATGTGGCAAGAGTTTTACAGAGAAATCAGCTCTTGTGAGACATCCCAGAATTCATACAGAAGTGAAGCCTTATTCATGTACAGAATGTTCAAAATGTTTTAACCATAAATCAAGTCTTAGGGTACATTTGAAAAGTCACACAGGATAGAAGCCATTGTCATGTACTGAATTTTGAAAATATTTAACCATAAACCAGCTCTTCTGATACATTTGAGAATTCACACAGGGGAAAAGCCATAATTATGTTCAGAATGTGGAGAATGTTTTAGACATCAGTCAAATTTTGTCAAACATCTAAGATCATATCAGGGAGAATCTATAGATGTGTAAAGTCTAGGGATAGAAATAACACAGTTTTAGAACGTGTGGCACATCAGTGAGCTCACAAATACTCTGTTGGAAATCTACTAGGTATGGAGAACGATTGTAGGATCTGCTGACTCAGGATGACTTCTAATACATAACTTAAATATGTCCCAGTACTGGAAAACAACTCTTGGTTTTGGTTTGGAAATTCTGTCCTATTTACTTCTGGTTATGTGAAGTTATCCACTATCCATTGGATAGGAGAGAACTATTAGATCAATGGGGTCTTACTGCTTTGCCTATTATAAGAATGAGCACCTCGTGTCCCATGGAGCCCTTCAAAAGAAACAGAGTGTCTAGTCGGGCATGCAAGCAGCTTGTGCATTCATTTCTATGAGATTTCTGGAGATAGCTAAGTACTGTACTTGACTATCTCCGGAACTCCCATAGAAATGAATGGAGCAGCTATGTGCATTCCAGACTGGCCGCTCTGTTCATTTCAATGGGCTCCATGGAGTAAGTTGTCCCCATTCTTGTGATCACTGGTGGTCCCAGGAGAAGGACCCCACCAATCTAATAGTTTCCACCTATCCTGTGGATGGGGGATAACTCAACATAACCAGACTATCCCTTTAAATATAGCTACAAAACCAGACATAACCTCTTTGAATAAACAAATTCGACCAGATTAGTATTAAATGGGCAATATCACAAAATTCTACTATGTTTTATTAAAGTATTTTAGAAGAGTTAGCGGCTTTCTTTAAGAACAGCAGCTGTGTATAGAGATTTAGTGGCAATGTGTCATGGAAAAATAATATAAAAAGTGCAATTTTCCAGAGAAAAAGAACTATAAAATTCATTGGACATGCCCTCTCACTATTCCACTGATGATTTTGAATTAATAAAATTTGTTTTAAGTAAAATAAATTGTATAGTTTTATTAAAAATGTGTTTTAATAATGCAAGACTACTTTCACACTTGTCCATGACGGATCCTCACCGATAATACAAATGCCTGCATCCGCTCAGAACGGATCCGTTTGTATTATCTTTAACATAGCTAATACGGATCCATCTTGAACCCCATTGAAAGTCAATGGGAGACAGATCCATTGACTTACATTGTGTGTCAAGACAGATCTGTTTGGCAAGCAGCGTTTTGGTGTCCGTCTCCAATGCAGAATGGAGGCAGAATGGAGTCAAACTGATGCATTGTGAGCGGATTCTTATTCATTCAGAATGCATTAGGGCAAAACGGATCCATTTTGGACCGCTTGTGAGATCCTCAGAATGGATCTCACAAACGAAAACCAGAACGCCAGTGTGAAAGTAACCTTATAAACATTTCACATAGTAAAAGAGTATGTGGAAAGGGGTTAGGTAATTGACTAGGAAGATCAGGGGGGAAAGAGGAGAACAAGGCATAGCAGCATTCTATAAACCCCAGAACAAGTGCATATCTATTCATTCTACCTAATCCCAGAGGAGGCTTAGCTCCTGAACTTGGCTCACAATAAGTGATGGAAATAATTGACTAAATAACAGAAGTGTGAACTCAGCCTTAGGTCTCATTCACATGGCCGTTTTGTGCCCGTGGCTGTATTGCTAAACACACGTTCAGAAAATACACTTGCTGCAGGGCAGGCCAGCACCTCCAAGGTATAAAGGGCAAGCTCAGGCCATGTGGACAATTTGGAGACCTAGAAGTTGAATTGGGCAGAACCATCAGTCAGTATGTGTAGGCGTGTGCATATGTACTGTTCCAAAACGTATGTTACTGATCAAAAGATGCGTGACTACTGACTACAAAACGCACGCTGGTATACGTGCTGCTGATGGCATTCCCACCTGACGCCTCCCCAACCTTCTATTCCACCTCCCCCTCTTAGTTGCCAATTAATATTGTTTAATTTTTATTTATTTTTATTTTATTTTAAGTTATTTCCCTATCCACATTTGTTTGCAGGGCACTTACCCACATTTTTCTGCTTTTTGCAGAGGCTAATGTAAATACATTTTCCCTTGGAACTGTCTGACGTCCTTCTTAAACAATTTGTCTTTGCTACAGATCATATATTGGTTCTTTATTTAACTCTTCACTACATATTATATGGCTTGCTTGATTTAACCCTTCAAGCCCCTCTTAAGTCATGAATATGACTTTTCTTCTTTCTCTCATAGAGAGATAAGTAGCATATGGTTGTCCAGGATCTGTGGGTTTTGGACACATTGCACAAAAAATCTGTATGAGTGATGGGATACATTGGATACAACAACATATGATAATCAAGGAAGCAATTATAATGCTGATAAATAACGTTCTTAACCAACTTAAATCAGGCAGCCAGCTCAATAACCAGTCCCACCAAGAGGATGAATAACAATCCTTCTTGATATTATTGGCAATGTCATGTAATGCTTGAATATGACAATTAGAATAAAAGTTTTTGTATACGTAGCTGTCCTCTTTTTTCAAGTCGCAGCAAGTCCTCGTGTGAAGTGGGTTCTTTTTCAAGTAGTTTCTCAATTTATTTAAATGGACCGCGCAGACATCGGCTCTCTCCCCTGCTGAAAATATCCTTAAAGAATAGAATCTGAATTCCTTTTATCCAAGCATACACCAACTTTCTTATGCACTCGATGTTCTGTGTAGATCAAAAACCACATACATAGTGAAGTACCGTAGAGTTACCTACTAAAATATGTTTGCAGTTAACTCACGGAATTCACTGGTTCTCAGGCACATCAAATAATCATATATCCGCCGTCCACATCAAATGGCCTCTTCTTCCTCTATATATAAATTAAAACCCTTTCATAGTGAGTACTGCAACACACTATTGAGATTTCTTCGTATTTATTATACTCACAAACGTTCCCATAAAATGCGCAATTTTTATAAAACTTAATCGGTCTGCCCGACCAGGGTTTCGCTACACATCAGCTTCGTCAGGGGCGTCATTTCCTTCTGATTTCCATTCTTTAAATACCCACCCCTCCACTTCCTATCTAATTAAGTCCATCAACCCTCACCTGTACCCTCTAAATCAACCTCACCATTCTTGGATCGAATTGCCGAACAAAAACCTTATTTCTTATCCTTCTCGTCCCCCCATTCAAAAACTTCAGTGCCATACACATATACAGAAAACAGAGTAAAATGAAGAGAGTAAAAACCTTTTGTTACAACTCCCCTTATCTTCACATTATAACAAGTAATATTCAATCCCATTCACATGTTGCGTTAATTGTTATCTCATAAACAGATCAGCGGTTCCACTCTTACATATCCCAAAATTATCACATTCTTTATACATCTTTTACAATCTAGATTGATAACAATGGGACACCATGATTTTCCACCATGAGAAAACTCAAAATACGTGTACAGGAACACATCAATAATATAAAAATAGGTATGGAAAATCATGGTGTCCCATTGCACTTTAAAAAGGTGCACAATAAGGATCCAAAGGGATTAAGGTTCACAGGAGTTCACTGGGAAAAGTTAAAACAGGTCTCTGCTGCAGTCACATTAATAATAATTATTCTAATATTATCCCTACTATTTTCTAATTTCTGACACTCCCCACAGAAGTCATACAAGGGAATAAAAGATTGTGTATTAATAGCCATCGACCAGACTCCAAGGAGGGATTCATCCCGTGGGCTTCGTAAGTCTTTAAGGCACAATGAACTAACATTTGGGGCATCTGCCATCCTGACTATACTATTCTGTTCAGAATAAAAGAGGCCGGCAGCAAAGGGATCTTGCTCCTGAGCTCTTTTATGTACTGTATGCAGAAGAAACTCAGCTCCTCTGGGTGATAAATACATGTAGTAATATGCCAGACTGGCATGGAAACACAAAGATTAATAATTATCAGCAGACAAACAAATCTCCCAGAATATTGTGGGGTCATCATCTTCAGCCTGTGGCAAGGCACTTTTCAGGGAAACTTCTTCACACCTGCTTCAACCTCATTGTCTTTGTCTGTCACCGGAGAAGAAGCCTCAGGGACCCTTTTCACTCTGCTAGCGTGAATCCAGATTGGAGCCTTTTCTGTGAGAATCGCTGTTCTGGTGACTGCTACCACTTGGGTGGGTGGTCCAAACGGGAACTCAGTCTGTTTCCGTCCTTTTGCCAGGCGCTGGACTATCACCATATGTCCTGGTTGGAAAGGATGCTTAGGTTCCTGTGGAGAGAAAGGAGAGGCACGAGCAACATCTCGTTCAATTTGATCTAAAGATTCTACAAGTTTCCTCACATATTCTGCCTCTACTACTTCTAGATCCCCTTTTTCTATCACAGGGGCCTTTGGACCCCAAGGGGTGGGGAAGGGTCTTCCCATTAGTATCTCAAATGGTGAGTAACCAGTATTCTTATTAGGCTGCATACTAATTTCTGCTAGGGCTACAGACAAGAACTTTTTCCAATTAGTGAACGTGCTGGGGCACTTGCAACTGGGATACATGGTTTCCCCTCTTTGCAGATAAGACCCTTATCAGGTAATTTCTGGAACTAGGGAGGGCATCTAAACTGTTGCTGCCTTCCTAATAGCAGCCTCTTTCGCTGCCTGATCAGCTAGGGCATTCCCTTTAGCTATGTGCGTTTGGAGACCAGTATGTGCCTTACAATGGATAATAGCAACTTTGCTTGGTAACAGGATAGCGGCCAGGAAATCATACACTAGGGTGGAATGTGAGATTTGCTTCCCATCTGCAGCTATGAAGCCTCTTCTCTGCCAGATTACCCCATGATCATGTACAACCCCAAAGGCATATTTGGAATCGGTGTACATATTTACATCTCTTCCCTCAAAAAGACAACAAGCTCTAGTGAGGGCAATCAGTTCAGCTGCTTGGGATGACTGAAAAGCTATAGGGTTTGATTCTAGAATAACATCAGGGAGTTGAACCACAGTGTATCCTGCATAATAAGTGTTGTCATTAGGGCGGGAACAGGATTTATCCACAAAAATATCAGGTGCTCCTTCAATGGGTGTGGACTGTAAGTCAGGCCTAGGTGAGGTATGTTTATGTATAAGTTCAGTACGTACATGGGGAGGAGGCAAATCATCCTTCTCTCCCTGTACTGTATGCCCTCTCCAAGGAGGGCATTCAGTATAGCCATTGGACCGAATGTGGGTGCTGAGCATTTGATATGAAGTTGAGGATTAGATAGCAACAAAACTTCATATCCACTCAGTCTTTGTGCTGACATATGTTGTGTATGTATGTTCTTCAATAGGGCCTGAACATTGTGTGAGATATGCAGTGGTGGGATGACCTAGGGTGATAGGCGTGGCAAGCTCAGGAACCATAGCACAGGCTGCCAAACTCCTGAGACACGCAGGCATGCCCTGAACCTGTATGGGAACCACCTTTGAGGAAAAAGCAACAGTGTGAAATTTGCCTCCATCGTCTTGCGCCAGGACTCCCGCCATGGTTTTACAATTTTCCCTGGCAAATAAGTGAAACATCACACCATAGTCGGGTAGGCCCAAACCAGGACTTGAAACCATTGCACATTTCAAATGACTAAAAGCTTGTAACATTTCATCAGACCATTTAATGAAGTCAGGCATATAAGTATTAGTGGCTTGTCTCAGAATATTATCATAGTAGGAACAATCAGCAATCCATTGGCGGCATTAACCAATCATGCCAAGAAAGGTCAACATGTCTTTCTTGGTTTGTTGGCTGGATAGACCCAGTATGGCAGTAATTCTGGCATGGCTGATTTTCCTCTCACCTTTACTGAGAACAAAGCCCAAGTAATATACACCATTGTAATTTTTCCTAGAAACTTTGTGACCACATTCACATAACCACAGTAATAAACTAACACAGTCTGCATGGCAGGCCTCCCAAGTGGAACTACATATGAGGAGATCGTCCACATATTGTAGAAGGACAGAACCATGAGGGCAGTCCAAGGTGCAGTGTATCTTGGAGGACAATGGAGTAGACTACTGGGGAGTCTACATAACCCTGAGGCATTCTACACCAAGTATACTGGCGAAATATAAAGGCACAGAGTGGCCGTGTCTCCCTGTCAACTGGGACAGAAAAAAATGCATTCTTTAAATCAACAACAGAGAAAAACTCTGAATGGGCAGGAATGGCTGATAGCAGAGATGGTACGTCTGGAACCACAGGGGCTATGGCTATGATCTGTGCATTTACCGCTCTAATATCCTGGACAAACCTAAAGGTATTATCAGCCTTTCTCACTATGTTAATAGGTGTATTATAGGGGGAAATAATTTCCTCAATAACCCCTGCCTCTAGGAATTCCATCAACATAGACTCAATCCCTTTTTCATTTTCTGGGGTAAGTGTGTATTGTTTAATATAAACAGATGCAGCGCCGGGCTTAAGCATGCTTCTACAGTCCATACATCACTCTTGACACCTCTGTAGGCAGAGAAGTGTATAAGCACTGCTCGCACCAGTTTACCCTCCTTCTTCTTTCATCAGTGTTGCATAAACACACAGCTTTGCTAGCAAAGGAGGGAGGGGAGGCACTTGAGATAAAGAACAAGCAGCTGAAAGCGGTTGTTCGGGCTCAGAACTGCACACGGACACATTCTTTTACCATGTCCATATGGAAGGTGTCATTAGTCCCTTCCCGAGGGAACAAATTTATACTTTTCATCCCCACAGGCACCTGGAGATCTCCCTTCAATGACACACACGCACACAGGCGGTATTAGAAAACAGCTCTATCTTTATCGTTGTTCTTGTAGCTTTAGCTCCTGAGGGAACAAATTTATACTTTTCATTCCCTCTGTCCATCCTGCTATTACTATCCACCCATGGAGTAACTAAATAATGATTAGTCCCACAAACCCGGGCTACATAATTCTTACATGTTTCTCCTACACACGGAGGGGTTGGGGAGACCTTTCCTTGCTTTGCACCCATTTCTTATAACTGAAATTGAGACGGAGGCAGAGCAGAACTCTCCCCAGGACTGGCTGTACTGAATCGTGAAAGTTCCTACAATACCTGTCAACTGAATGGAGAGAACTCATGTCTATGCTCAACTTCCTTCTCAACTGCCTGTTAGTATAATCCTTTCAAACCGCCACTTGTTTTCACCAGTTTCTGGGTTAGCGGGTTCCCCCTAGCCAGAGTGGTGGGGCGTCTTACTGTTTTCTAGGACACACACAATTAAGTTAGAACAGTTTTCACAGTATCATTTGCTGCTTACCCAGAGCATAAAATAAAATTACTTAATGCATCATAACATCATAACATAAAAGCGACAGATAAGCAGTAAAAATTGGTGCAGTGCACACAATATTTGAATTCTTCCCACAAGAATTCCTCTGTTAAATCCTTACCTAAAGGATTACTCTATGAAATTCTTGCCTAAAGAATTTATCTAAGTAAAATCTATCTTCCCTAAAGATAGATGCTATTCCTTTCAGTGTGTCTAAAGTGGATTCAAGATAGAAACAACAGGGAGTATTCTCGGAAAGCATCAGAATTTTCCCAATCCAAAAGGCAGGGATTTTCCGTACTTACCGAATTCCTGTGTGCTCTATCCCAGACTCGAGCCCCCAGCTGAAAGGGTAAGCTTTAGTATGCACCCTGGTTTTTCTTATGACAGGCGCCTGGAGTGCTCCCTTCAATGACACACACGCACACAGGTGGTCTTAGAAAGCAGCTCTATCTTTATCTTTGTTCTTGCAGCTTTTATACATACACACTGACATACAGGAACATAATGTGGTTTACATATACAATGTTGCTGAGTACAAGCAATTCCCTATACAGAGGCTAATGTAAATACATTTTCCTTCTTAAACAATTTGTCCTTGCTACAGATCATATAGCGGTTCTTTATTTAACTCTTCACTACATATTATATGGCTTGCTTGATTTAACCCTTCAGTCCCCACTGACTTCAATGGGGTTCGGGGTCAAGTTAAGGTCAAGTTCGAATCACGAATCCGAACATTTCCGTGAAGTTCGGCAGAACTTCTCGAACCCAAACATCCAGGTGTTCGCTCAACTCTATTAAGGCCACAAGTTACTTTGAAAGATATGAGGGGCACAGATCCCCAACAATCTGTAGTACGCCACCTAATTTACTAAATAAATTTTGGCAAGTCAGCTAGGCAGTGCAGCAGGAACACCAACGCAGGCCGCAGGGCTACTTTATGGGCCAAAATTATAATTTTTTTTAACCACAATGTCCTAGTGTAATTTACTGATTTTATTTGATTTGCAGTACGAGGCAATAAGGTACTTTATAGCAAAAAAAGAGGATTTTTTTAACCCCAGTGAAACAGATGAATTAACAGATTATTTTTCACTACCAGATTGCCTGTGCAGGCAGAGGATGGAATTTATTTCAACCAAATATATATTTTCTTCAACCCTACTGAAACAGATGGATGCAAATGGAATTATTTCACTAGCACTAGTCCCGAGCAGGCCACAAATTTACTTTGTGACAAAAATGACGTGTTTTTTCCACCCACAATGTCCCAGTGAAATTTACTGATTTTATTTGATTTGCAGTACGAGGCAATAAGGTACTTTATATGAGAAAAAGGAGGATTTTTTCTACCTCAGTGAAACAGATAGATTTACGGATTATTTTTCAGTATCAGATTTGCTGAGCAGACAGAAAAGGCACTTAATGATAAAATTTATATATTTATATACAGTATATATATGTATATGTATATATATATATATATATATATGTGTGTTTTTTTCACCCACAGTGAAACAGATGGATTTACTGATTATTATTTTCACTATCACAAATGTAGTGCACAGAGCAAATGTACTTTTTAGCACAAAAAAAAATGCCCAGAATCTGATGAATTTATAGATTTAATGACAAGGATATATGCAGCACAGGGATACTTTACAGAACTAAATTGTCACCCACTAAGTCCCTAAAATCAAAAAACGGAGTAACAGTATTATTTTTGCCTTCCCCAGCCAGATTTGCAGTGCATGTGCACTTAAAAATGGGTAAATTTTGCCAAATGAAGTAAAAAGACTGGATTCAATTACTGTCCCTGGCACACATGCAGCTGCAAGTGCACGTCACTTGCACAAAATGGCCGCCGACACCAACCACTCACATAGAAAAAAACAGTCTTTGTCACTGGCCTCATAAAAAAAAACACTGCCATTGCACCCACAAGAATAAAAAAGGTTGTAGATCGCTGAGTGAACACAATTCTGATATCATATATTATCAGCTAAGCTTGTTTCCTATTCTCTCCCTGAGAGCACCAGCAGCAACCTGTCCCTACACTAAGAGCAGCAGAGTGACGTGCGGCAGTAAGAGACTCCAGCTTATATAGAGGCTGGGTCACATGCTGCACTTAGCCAATCACAGCCATGCCATTAGCGTTTAGTGGCCTATTTCAGCACAAAGAAAAAAATATATAAGCACTGCACTGTTGCAGTTATTTGTGGTGAAAGCGTTTAGTGGCCTATTTCAGTACAAAAATAAAAATATATACACATTTCACTTCTGCAGTTATATGTGATGAAAGCAATTAGTGGCCTATTTTAGTACAGAAAGAAAAATATATTCTGCATTCAGCGCTGCAGTTATCTGTTCAAAAGCCTTTAGTGTCGTTTATCAGTAGAAAAATAAAAATATATCCTGCATTCAGCGGCGCAGTTATTTGTTAAAAAACCTTTGTTGCCGTATATAATTAGAAAAATATTAGAAAAATAAAAATAAATTTGCCATTCTTTGCTTTACTTATATGTTGAAAAACCTTTAGTGACGTATATCAGTATAAAAAGAAACATACATTCTCATTCGCTGCTGCAGCACTTACTGTATATGTTAAAAAACCTTTAGTGACGTATTTCATTCGCAAACAAAAAATATATTTAGTGTTCATCGCTGCAGTAAAATTTGTGGTAAAACCATTAGTGACGTATTTCAGTAGAAAATCAAAATGTATCCAGTCTTCAGTGTTGCAGTTATATGTAGTAAAACCTTTAATGTTGCATTTCGGTATTCAGGGTTCTGCGCTCTAGTAATATTAGTGATGAAACCTATAGTGACGTATTTTGATAGAAAAACAAAATATATTCAGCCTTCACTGTTGCAGTTAAAAGTGGTAAAACCTTTAGTGACTTATCTCAGTAGGAAAACAAAATATATTCAGCATTTCAGCGCTGCAGTAATATTTGTGATAAAACCCTTAGTGACATATTTCGGTAGAAAACGAAAAATTGATTCTGCTTTCAGCTCTGCAGTTATACCTGATAAAGCATTTAGTTGTGTATTTCAGTAGAAAACGAAAAATGTATTCTTATAAAAATGTATCCTTATTAGGCCTCATGCACATGGCCGTTGTTTTGGTCCGCGTCCGAGCCGCATATTTTGCGGCTCGGGCGCGGACCCATTCACTTCAATGGGGCTGCAAAAGATGCGGACAGCACTCCGTGTGCTGTCCGCATCCGTTGCTCTGTTCCGTGGCCCCGCAAAAAAAAATATAGCATGTCCTATTCGTGTCCGTTTTGCGGACAAGAATAGGCATTTCTACATTGAGCCGTGTTCAGTTCAGCGAATTGCGGAACGGAACGCGGAGCAGTTTCCGTGTTTTTTGGATCCGCAAAACACATACGATAGTGTGAGGCCTTAAGGAGAGGTGCACGGGTTCATGGAAGCAGCGGCGGTAGCCGTCAGTTAATGCGGAGTGTTGGGGGTAAAATCACCTACTCGGCGGTGTGGCAGGTTTTTGTTAAGCCACCGGAGAAGGGGAACATGGCTATATGTAGAATATGTTGGCAGAAGGTGAAGCGTGGCCAGGGTGCCAATGTTGACAATGTGACAGCCCTGCATCACCAATGTTGACAATGTGACAGCCCTGTGTCACTATAAGGTGGCCTGGGAGAACCATGGCTCTTATGTGGTGGTCCAGCCTGCCACAGGATCCACAGCATTCCCCAGTGGCAAGATGCACCCGATTTCAGGTAGACAAGGCTCCAGCACCTCAGCAGAAGGAAGCTGTCTGTCGTTCCCATCGTCTGCTGATCCTGATACTCCTGCTCCTTCTACTCCTCATAAGTCATTCCATCAGCAATCGATCACCAAAGCTATTGCCAAAAGACAAAAGTATGCGAGCATGCATCCAACGGCACAGAAGCTGAATGTGCTCCTGTCAAAGTTGCTGATGCTGCAGCACCTTTCAGAGAACTGATGGCTTGTGCCGAGCTGAGGTGGAGAGTCCCAAGCCTTTAGTGATGTATTTCGGTAGAAAAACAAAATATATTCAGCGTTCTGCATTGCAGTCATGTTAGTGGTAAAATCTTTAGTGATGTATTTCGGTAGAAAAACAAAATAAATTCAGCGTTCAGCGCTGCAGTAATATTTTTTTTAAAAAATTAGCAACATTTTGGTAGAAAATGAAATTTTTTTTCTGTGTTCAACGCTACAGTTATATGTGGTAAAGTTTTTAGTGGTATTTTTCAATAATACATGAAAAATGTATTCAGCATGAATTCTATTATTCATGTCCTGGAACAGATGCTGGTAAATCTGGCTGTGGGGGCTGAACTGTAAGATAAGGAGGAGGACATTGGAGCACAGGCAATGTGTAGCAAAATTGATGTTTTTTCTACTCAAGTGACAGGAGAGGAGGAGCAGAAGCAGCAGCCAAAGGAGCTACAGGGCGATGAGGAAGACGAGAAAGAAAACCCAGAAACACCGTAGCAGTATGGAGTGTAGATGGAGTCAGGGAGTCCCTCCGGGTAACTTGCACAAATGGCCCACTGCATGCTTGTCACTGCCTCCTCTGTGAGAGATCTGAGAAGATT
The DNA here is from genome assembly GCA_033119425.1 of Bufotes viridis. Lineage (NCBI taxonomy): Eukaryota > Metazoa > Chordata > Amphibia > Anura > Bufonidae > Bufotes > Bufotes viridis. The sequence goes on from JAKVIS010000358.1 coordinate 30,378, forward strand.
GGATAGACTTGCGGTACATGAGCCTACCTGACTGGTCTCTCTGTTTTTCCTTTATATTTGTTGTTGCTGGCAGGATCCCACCTCTCCACAGGTTGTGCTCCTCATCAGTGATTATGCTCTATATTAGTCCACCTCTCACTGCTGACCATGTGGTTGATATTTCCTGCTGGAGTCCTAAGCTAGTTGTTTTTGGATCACCTGCTTCCCTTTCATCTCAAGCTGAAGTTCTCATGTTTTCTGCTTGATGTGTTTTGTTTCTAGGCCTCAGGGAGATGCTAGTTCCTTCACAGTGGAAGGAACCGGCTGTCTCTTCTCCTGCTCCCTAATTTAGGTTGTGCGACAGTATCAGCAGGGCGTAGGTTCCAGCGTATCAGTATTTTCACCTTTAGGATGTGCTCATACTGTCAGGAGTCAGGGAAAGGCTCAGGGATTGTTAAGAGGTAACTCTTCTATAGCTTTGAGACCTATTCTGCTTTCTGTCACAGTTGGTGTATTTGGTGTTCTTCCCTTCCCCACCTACCCTTGAGGGATGACTTCTATCTCTCGACCTTGTTGCACCCTCGCTAATGGTCCAATTTGAGGGCAGTTTTTTAAACTCACTGAGAGGGAGGACAAACTAACCTAGTACAGAGACATTCTATGTAATCAGTTTGCCTCTGCCAATCTGCAACATCGTCCATCGTCTTGCAGGTGTGACCGGGGGGCTCTTTGCGCTTATGTTCCTCTGCCATGGCTGCAGGGTGGAGGGGAAGGAGCAGTTCCAGCTCCATCAGCAGCAACTTGAGTCTAGAGTCGCTGATGAACAGCTTTCTTCAGCCGCATAGTGAAGAAACTTCTCACCAGCAGCTAGACACAGAAAATTGCCTGAACCAGCAGGTGGTGGCATATCTGGATTGCACCCTGCCAGCCATCATTGAAGATACACTGGACTACTGGTAAGCCAAACTGGATTTCTGGCCACAACTGGCCGAGTTTGCCCTGGAAAAGCTGTCCTGCCCGGCCAGTAGTGTGGCATCAGAGCAGGTATTTAATGCTGCGGGGGCCATAGTTACCCCATAAGAACTCGCGTATTTACCCAAAATGTAGAGAGACTGACCTTTGTCCAGATTATACAACGTGGATATAGAGTCGTACACGGCCGATCTCAAGGTCCACCGGAATGCATCAGCCCATCCAGAGCCACGGATCCTCACCGGCTCCCATAGACATACAAATGAGAGTTGAGCAGAGGCAGCAAGTTCAGTGTCTTCCCCTTTCTTTTATTGGAACCAAGCCAAGGAATACGTGAAAAACAGTAAAGGGCTACGTTTCGGCTACATATTAGCCTTTGTCAAGCCTAGTATCACATCAATACCATATTGCTTATAAAGTATATACCACACCCCTAGGGGTGGGCTCCACCAATCACAAAGTGTCATCAGTATAAAACATATCAGCTGTGTATGATCCACTCAATAATATAAATATATCGCATCAAACGTATGTGAGACCTAACTTCATAAAATCCCATACCTTATCATGATAACTCACTGCAATTCCCGATCACCATGCTAGATTGCGTCCAGTGGCACTCATTGCGCATGTCCAGCAGGCGGGGCGCATCCCAATGACGTCACTACCCGAGTGCGGTCACATGATCGCCGAACATCACGTTCGATGTGATCATGTGATCCATCACATTGCCCTCTCACCCTGGACATTCCGCACCGGAACCCCACGTATATCCTAATAAAAATCGCAATCATAATCAAAATTAAAGTGTATCCACAGTATGAATAAAGTGCATATTAGTCATCTAAAACTAACCTTTATATTATTTCTTAAAAAACAAATCCACCACATTCAAAAAGATTAGTTAAACCTACGACCTCCTACTACACATATAGGAGAGAGGAGCAGGAGTTTGCACATGTATTTTAAAATTATCTTATCATACCAAAGGAATCACTATCCAATGCGGCTATCCCATTAAGGGCATATATTCAATACTAATCCTCCCTCCTCCATCTCCCAACGGAGTAGTCACATCCATCCCCCGCGGGTATAGAGATAATACAAGGGGCCAAAAAAAAGGGTCATCCACACCGGACATAACATCTAAGGCTCACCACCCTGGCACATAATCCCAATTACCAACCGGTGGGACGGATTCTCAGTTCATGTTTGTGGATCTCCCAATTAAAACAATATTTCTTAGATACATTCCACTAGTGACAGATTAAGAACAATGTATATACTTCGTACCAAGTCCAGATTCACCATTCAAATGTCACCCACATTAAATTCTATAATCCTAAAACGTAACTGGTTGACCGAATGTCCACGCTCCACGAAGTGTTTAGCCACCGGTTTGTCCATCTGCTGTTTCCTAATATTACTCTTCACGGGCTTCCATGGTGGTCTCACCACGTAGATCTCTACGTAGATTAATCCACATGGACTAGTGATCATATAGATCACGTCCCTGGATCTGCATGTATAGAAGTCCTCGATCTTGTACCGTTTCCCACTGTAAGGATAGGCAAAAGTATCCCCCTTAGTCATGTTGCCACAGTTGCAACAACCCAGACAGAGATAACATGGAGAGTTTGGCCATCCCCACGGGGAACTTCAACATCAGTTTTCACCAACTTATCCGGTAGGTTCACACCTCTTTTGTACGCCATCAATGGATAATTTTCAAATTCCGATATTATGGGGAGTCCCTTCTGGAGTATCTGCCACTCCTTCCGTAGGATATACGCAATCTTCCTACTATGGACACCATAGGTCGATACAAACGGGATACGAGCCTTATTTCTTTCCCTACACTTAACGTGGAGCGTGGATTCCTTGCCAACTTGAGTCAGCCTGTCCTTGGTGAAACAATATATACAATGGCATAAGATTGAGGTTGAAAAGACTAAAAGGGATAAATGGTACAGGGACTTGGAGGATTATCAAAAGGGCCATGTGTATACGTGGCAAAATATACTAATACAACATAAACCACGCAGAAAGAAAGGGAGGAGGAATGAACATGGACATTTTGGTTTCACGACTGGGGATTTTCCCACACACACACACTATAGACAATAAATGTGGCGCTGATTATTTGAACTTAAGCAAAAAGACACAGTCTGCGGATGATGTACAGTATATGTCACTAATAGGTCACTAATAGGTATTAAAGAAAAATATCTTGCTGCTCTTAAACACACACACACAGTAGTCCATAAAAGGACTTTTGGGTCTTTGAAAAGCTTTCTTAGAATAAAAACTGTGAATTTCGCTCCCTGCACTGTCTTTGCCTTCCTACGCTCTGCTCTCCCTGACTATGACTGATCTGAGCATGTTTCATTGGGTGCTATATAACCTTTGATGACGGGTTCCAGTCAGCCAATCACTGTAATGCCAGTATCTAACATGGCTACGGAATTACAGTGAAGGGCATTACTTATCTGCAAGTTAATTGGCTGCTTAGAAGGCGCCAAACGTGCGGGGAGGAGACTCAAGCATTGCGCTCGAGCACATGTGGTATTCGGCTGAGTACTGCCATGTACCGAGCATAGCGATGCTCGAGCCGAACCGGTATTCGGCTGAGCATGCTCGCTCATCACTACTGACTAAACAGAAGTGTGAACTCAGCCTTAGACCTCATGCACACGGCTGTTGTGTACCCGTGGCCGTATTGCCGGCCGCATACAGCGGGTCTGCAATACACAGGCACCGGGCCCGTGTGGACTACACATCATGGATGCGGACCCATTCAGTTGGAATGTTGTTTCTGGCCGGGTCTCCACACTGCATTAAAATAGATCTTGTTTTTATTCACTGACCCATTCAAGTTGAACGGGTCTCGATCCATTACGACCGCCGCATGGATGTCAATGCACGAAATGGATGCAAAATGGCCGTGTGCATAAGGCCTTGTGTTAGCATCAGCTCTAATTCATGGGCGTGGAGTTAACGTGCAGCGGCCAAAGATTCAAGTAGTGGCCCAATGACAGTGTGGTGTCAGCAGTAAGGTTCTGTTCACATCTAGTGATGTTGCGAACATAAAATTTTCCGTTCGCGAACGGCGAACGCGAACTTCCGCAAATGTTCGCGAACATGCGAACAGTGCGAACCGCCATAGACTTCAATAGACAGGCGAATTTTAAAAAACAAAGGGACTCCTTCTGGCCACAATAGTGATGGAAAAGTTGTTTCAAGGGGACTAACACCTGGACTGTGGCATGCCGGAGGGGGATCCATGGCAAAACTCCCATGGAAAAATATCTAGTTGACGCAGAGTGTGGTAAGTTGTAATCGCAATGCGATTAATACAGGTTATATTAATCGCATTGCGAATTCAACTTAAAGCTGAGTTCCTAATGGTTGTTCTATTGCTAGAATATACGTTGTATTCTAGCAATACAACCATTAGGAACTCAGCTCTACGTTGTAATCGCAATGCGAATAATACTTACAATCATTAATCGCTTTGCGAATCCATTTAATGCCTCTATTTGATTGTATATGACGGTTGACTATGACTACCACCAATGTTCTGCTGCCTCCGAGGCAAGATATCTGAACCCCCCAGGGACCATTTGGGCGTTTTTGATAGAAATGGTAAATATGGTAGTCTAGATCATTACTCTGCCCAAATCTATATTCAGCTACATGGCTTAGAAAATATGCTGTCAAACAATGATCCTAGGTTTTGGTATAGACACATGATCTAGACTACCATATTTGCCTATACCAAATGTAAATATGCAACCAAATGTGACAAAATACACAAAAAAATAAACTAAAAAATGAAAAAATTATAAAAACGCAGATGTGTTTTTGATGCGTTTTTGATGCGTTTTCTATTAAAAATGCCCAAATGGCCCCTGGGGGGTTCAGATATCTTGCTTTGGAGGCAGCAGAACGTTGGTGGTAGTCATAGTCAACCGTCATATACAATCAAACAGGCATCAAATGGATTCGCAAAGCGATTAATAATTGTATTATTCGCATTGCGATTACAACTTAGAGCTGAGTTCCTAATGGTTGTATTGCTAGAATGTAACGTATATTCTAGCAATACAACAACCATTAGGAACTCAGCTCTAAGTTGAATTCGCAATGCGATTAATGCAGGTTATATTAATCGCATTGCAAATTCAACTTAGATCTGAGTTCCTAAAGTTTTATTGCTAGAATATAACGAAGATTAAGAATATAGTGCTATATTTGTTATCTTCGTTATATTCTAGCAATACAACCATTAGGAACTCAGATCTAAGTTGTAATCGCAATGCGAATAATACTGGTTATATTAATCGCATTGCGATTTACAATTACTAACACTGCAGCTTCAGAATTAAACTAAGATGGATCCTGTCCTTGCGTTTAGATAGGAGATGGGAGGGTCTGGGAGGGAGGGTATGCTGATTGGCTGGAATGTGTCTGCTGACTGTGAGGTACAGGGTCAAAGTTTGCTCAATGATAAAGTATAGGGGCGAACGCGAACATCGAATATGTTCGCCCGCCGCGGCGGACGCGAACAAGCTATGTTCGCCGGGAACTGTTCGCCGGCGAATAGTTCGGACCATCTATATTCTCATCACTGTTTATTTTTCCATTCTTCTGATCCATCAGAAAAGCAGCCCAAAAAAAGTGGATCCTGTATTTTGAGCATCTACCTTCAAACCTTTAGTACTTGGTCAGCATTTGATCAGTATTTGTAATGCAAAAACAGAAGTGAGCCCAAAACCGAAGTAATATGTTATCGAAATATTTGCATGTCTTCGACCCACTCCTGCTTTTGGCCTCCAAATTATGTCCAAATCCTGATGCAAAACACTGACCGTGTGATAGAGGCCTTTTAAACGCTCAAAAAACAGGACTCGTTGTTTTTGTTAGTTTTTATTATTTTTTTGTATCAGAAGAACAGAAAAAGAAAAGGTGATGTTAGCATGGCTAAACAAGCACACCAGGGGCCATGTAACCAACTGGTGAGGGTGGAAACAGCATGAAGAGTTACAATAGAGGCCCTGGAACAGAGTGAGGAGGGGGCAACAGCAGTAACAGTAACAGCACAAGATGGTGGTAGATCACACTAGGAGCAGATAGCAGCAGAGGCAGCAGGTATGTGGCATCAGTCAGGTGGCAGCATCAGAATAGTAATAGATTGTAGCTGGGCACACTCAAGAGATCAGGGCCATAGAGAAATGTTGGATTTAATGAACACAATATACATAAATAAAATCAAAGATCAAAACAGAACGGCAATAATTACAAAAAACTACTGCAATCGGAATTAAATACTCTTATCCTTTGATGGGTAGCATAGACGTTCGTGGTGGATTAATAGCAATCAATAGTAATCACTGGGAACCCAACAGGTATTGTCCAAATGTAGCATGCATTAATATTTCAAACAGGTTCGGTCTGCTATTTATGGTGCACTAATAATATGGATCCTGTGGTGTGGTATAATTATAGGTTGGTGGAGTTGAATAGGACCGTATTTATGTATTTAGTCTTTGCAACTAATATACAGCGTTAGAGATCTCTTATGAATATTCGATCATTCAGTCCTTATTTAAATCCACATCTTGACCGGTCTATGGGTGAATAGAATTAAATAGGGATCCCCCTTTTGTATAGATCCGGAGCAGCGTCCCGCTCCTACTTGGTGTGTGGCGGCGTCCCGTCACTGCTAGTGAATGGAAGCTCTTTAGGTAAAAATGCAGGGTAGATCTTACCCGACCGTAAGGTAACTGTACTCCCTTCGTTGCGATGTTCTCTCCTCGATATCGGGAGTCTCACTCTGTAGTGGCAGGTCTCCGGTCAGCGGCGTCTCATCGGAGTAACACGTGTATCTCCTCTCTTACCAGCGTGTTTTAGCTGTATTCCCGCTCGGTGTCCGCACGATTTCCTACAGAATGATGAGGGTGTACCTTTTGTAATCAATGTTATGGGGGGGCTACCACATCCAGTCTCTGTTTACAGGGAAAATAACACCACCTGTTGGGTTCCCAGTGATTACTATTGATTGCTATTAATCCACCACGAACGTCTATGCTACCCATCAAAGGATAAGAGTATTTAATTCAGATTGCAGTAGTTTTTTGTAATTATTGCCGTTCTGTTTTGATCTTTGATTTTATTTATGTATATTGTGTTCATTAAATCCAACATTTCTCTATGTCCCTGATCTCTTGAGTGTGCCCAGCTACAATCTATTATTTTTACCATTGGTCTAGTGGGTGTGGCTTACCAGCGAGGTGCACCTCATCTGATCTCACCTATCCTAGTGCGACTTCTCTTTTTTTCCAGCATCAGAATAGTGGCAGCAGCACTTGGGCAAAAGTACTTTGTATGTAGCTGGCGTGCCGCCCCGTCATTGAACCTCTCAGATGCTGCGTTCATTGCTGATTGTGGAATCAGAGGCTACCATTTGAACCTTTCAGGCATTAATCAGGGTAAGGGCTCATGCACACAACCGTATATATTGCGGTCCGCAAAAAACGGATCTGCAAAAAAATAAAAATGGCATCCATGTGAATTCTGTATTTTGTGAAACTCAACATCTGGCCCTTCATAGAACATTTCTATCCTTGTCCGTAATGCAGACAATAATAGGACATGTTCTATTTTTTTTGCAGAACGGAAATACGGACATATGGAAACGGAATGCACACGGAGTAACTTCAGTTTTTTTTTTGCTGACCTATCAAAGTGAATTGTTCCTCATGCGGTCAGCAAAAAAACTGAATGGACACGGAATAAAAATACATTTGTGTGCATGAGCCCTAAAAAAATTCAGGAAAAATGTATTTGTTACCATGAAGCGCAAGGAAATTTGGCTTCGTAGCAAATTGGATTTTTCTTGAAATCCATATCAACATCAAATCATTTGACTTCGATTATCTCGACACTAGAAAACAGACAATGCACTTTTTTATTTATCCCATAACACCGTGTGTTTAAACACCATCTGCCCCCAATAAGGGACAATTTTTTGGAATATAAAAAAAATAACATGTACTAGCATTGTTTGTTAATGCTGTAAAATGCTTGTTTACCAATAACTATGCGTCAGTGTCAATCAGGCATGATTTCCTATTGCTGTCATTACGTTTAAGAGCTTGGGGAGAGAAAAATAAAAAAACTCATAAAAAAATGAATGAAAAGAGATAACAGGTCCTAGAATATTAGAAGGTGTCGGGGGGAGTCACGTTTACTTTTACTTTGTTTCCTCTGAAGCTCCTGGACTGTTATTTGGCTTGAGTGGCAGAGAATCACCATTTGAATGATGGGAGTAGTAGTCGTTGTGAGGCTAATGTCCAGGTGAGGATCTCTCACTATTGTTGTGTGAACAGTCACACATCTCTGTGAATGTGGTAGACGATACAAAAGGTGCGGCCTCATCTACACATCCCGGTTGTAATGCTGTGCCACTTACCGTTTTGACTTTGGGCCAAACTTGGGAGCGGAATATAAGTTTTCCGCGCGGGTGGAATGGGGCTGTGCACATGAGCGGTGATTTTCACGCATCACTTCTGCGTTGCGTGAAAATCGCAGTATGCTCCAGTTTCTGCGTTTTTTACGCAACGCAGCCCCCAAAGAAGTGAATGGGGCTGCGGGAAAATCGCAAGCATCCGCAAGCAAGTGCGGATGCTTTGCGATTTTCCCGCATGGTTGCTTAGCAACGGGACCCGATCTCTATTATTTCCCCTTATAACATGGTTATAAGGGGAAATAATAGCATTCTTAATAAAGAATGCATTGTTAAATGAAGAGGAAGGGGTTAAAAATAATAAAAGTTAACTTACCTTAGCCACTTGATCGCGTAGTCGCGATCTGTCCTCTCTTTCCCTGCAGCATCTAAGATCTACAGGACCTGTGATGACGTCACATCACATGGTCCAATCACATGGTCCATCACCATGGTAACATGGACCATGTGATTGGACCATGTGATGTGATGTCATCACAGGTCCTTTAGATCTTTCTTAGCTGATGCAGGGATATACTCAATAATAAAGCATTTCTGAAAAAAATGATTTTTTAGTGTCTCCACATTCTGAAAGCCATATTTATTTTTTTTTTGGGCGACAGTCTTCTGTAGGGGCTCATATTTTGCGGGATGAGATGGTGGTTTGATTGGCAATATATTGGGGTGCATATGACATTTTGGTTGCCTGCTATTACACTTTTCGTGATGTAAGGTGACAAAAATGGCTTTTGACACTGTATTTATATATATTTTTTGCTGTTTTCACCTGAGGGGTTAGTTCATGTGTTATGTTTATAGAGCAGGTTGTTACGGATGCGGCGATACCTAATATGTATACTTTTATTTATTTATTTATGTTTTACACAATAATATCATTTTTGAAACAAAAAAATCCTGGGATCTCAATCCTGCCTGCCGCACCTCCCGCACCACCTGCGCTACATCAGCGCCACCCGCAATCCCCACCTGCACAGCCCACCGGGTAAAAAAAAAACAAATAAACTGCAACTTTTAAGTTTCTGAACTGCAAAAAGCGCTGCCAACCGCAGGTCTGAAATTGACCTGTGGTTTGCAGCGATCGCCGATATGGGGCGGTCACAGGACCCCCTCGGCATTTGAACATGGCTCCGGCTGCACGATCGCAGCAGAAACCATGTTCCTAGCACGATTTTTTTTTTTTATATATACATTTTTTTTCAGGACGTATGGGTACACCATGTGTCCTTAAGGACTCGAACATCAGGGCATACCCATACGTCCTATGTCCTTAAGGGTTAAAGAGTTGGCCACTTTCTGGTCATTGTTGACCAGTGTGTTTGGGAGATCATTACATGAAACTTCCTATTGCAGTGTTTGTTGAAATTCTGTGCCATTTTCTATATATTTTATAAAGTATGCCCCAATTATTTACAAAGTTTTTTGTGCTGTCCACACAGAGACCCTGTCCACATAATGGCTGCTGATGAAGGGTCATGTGACCAGTCAAATCATCTCCATGTGATGTCTTCTTCATTCAAACATGCTGCATCTGCATTGTCAGATAGGTGCAGGGTCCTATCTCTAGAATGGAGGGCCCAAAGTTTTGGAGAGAGGATGACGCATGTGCGGCTGCCCTCCATTCATTTCTATGCGGGCACCGAAAAAAGCTGAGAAATGAATGCAGGCATCATTGGTTGCTATGACGCTGTGCGCTTCCTGCCGCCCCTGCAGTACAGTGATACACTGGATCTATACGACTGTATCACTGTACTGCAGGGGCAATGACGAACCAATGAAGCCGTGCGCTCCTACTCTCAGCAGGAATCCAGCCCAGGATACCACGGACCATTCACGTTTTTTTTTTTTTTTTTTTTTTTTTTTTTTATTGAGTATATCATGGAAACAACTAAGAATAACAAACAGTGGCAGTAATAGTTACATGTACGGTTGCATATGAGAGTACAGGTAATTAGAATGGTTGTACAATAAGCGATTATCACATTGAGAAGGGTACAGGTTGATTGTACTTAGCATAAATAGACGGAACATAAGAACCATAGAGCAATTGGCATACAACTAAAACGTTATGATGTACTTTATATCAAAGAGCATGTGTTGGCTGAGTTCAGGTTGTGCACTTCAACAGTTTTAAGGTGGTTCCCATCCCTTCACGTTAAAACAGAAGGGTACTTTAGGGCAAATAAGATAAGGCACGTTTAATAAACCTTTAAAGGAGAGAAGGGTTCTCTGGTAGCCAGAAGGTGTCCGTGGGGAGACAGGGACATTCAGGCTGTTTGAACAAGAATTAAACTGAAGGAACTTGATAAGTGGGTGGGGGTTGTGGGATAGGAAGGGATTGGTAGATTGGAGCTAAAGCAGGTCAGGGAGGGTGGCGGAATCTGTAGGATGTCCACTTGTTCCAGAGTTTAAGAAAGGTGATATGGGTACGTGATTCCCAAGATGACAATTCTTCAAAGCGATGGATTTGGTCCACCTTCGCTTTCCAAAGTTCAAGGTCTGGAAGGGAGGTCTGGAGCCAATACTTGGGGACAAGGAGACGTGCTGCAATCAACAGCTGTCGAAAGAGATATGGTAAATGTATTGGTGGTTGGGTAGAGGAGAATGACAAGAGGGCAATCGATGGAGACAAGGTTATTGTAGTTTGGCAGATTTGATTAGCATGACAGAATATGTCGGTCCACCATTTGTTAATTTTTGTGCATTCCCACCATAAGTGGAGAAAAGTCCCTCTTCCCTCATTACACCTCCAGCATCTATCCGAGGCCTCAGGAGTGAAAAAAGCTGTTTTGATCGGTGTGATATACCATTGGGTCAGGAGTTTATAATTGTTTTCCTGGATGCGTACACATTGTGAAGTTTTATGTGGTGCTTCGAGAAGTTTAGGGAGAATGTTATATGGTATCTCAATTTTAAGGTCTTGTTCCCAAGAGCGAATAAAAGCTGGTTTGGAGGTGATTGGGGGTGAACGAAGTTTATTATACAGAGTGGAGATGGGTTTGTTGGGGGGTTAGCCTAAGAGATAAGGGCTTCCATCCATACTATAGGGCGGAGAAATTCTCCTCTGGTTGCATATTTGAGGGTAAAGTTTCGAAGAATGGGTATTAAAGTTAGATCGCAGGGTTGAGGGTTGAGAAGGGAGGATAAGGCCTGTTGTGAAAGGGGCTGACCCGTGTCATTGAATAGAGACCTAATTAGGAGGGTGAAGAGTATAGCCCTGTTGGGGAGGAGTTGTAGACTCCCAGGACATCTCCAATAGTAAGTAATGGGGAAGGAAAAGGGATGTTACAGTGGGAGGTTTTAAGCCATGTCCACGCTGCTAGTGTAGCTTTAATAATGGGGTAGGGGGACATATGCGTAGGTGGCAGGACATCGTTGCCCAGTAGGTAAGCTCTGAAGGGTTTGCCTAAGATTGATGAATCCAGTGAGACCCAGGGTCTTTGGGGGGAGCCACGTAGCCAGTCTATAACTCTGGCTAGTAAAATGGCTTTAACATATAGCTCCGGATCCGGGAGTCCGATACCACCCAGTGATCTGTGTCTAGTTAGACGCGAATATGATAACCTAGCTTTTTTCCCTTGCCATAGAAAAGAAGCAAATTTTTGTTTGATCTCGGTGTAATAAGAAGAGGGCACAGGGATGGGTAGGACTTGTTGTAGGTAGGTTAGCCGGGGTATAATCAGGGAGGTGAGAAGGTTCTTTCGGCCAAACCAGGAGATAATTGGGATTTTTCTGTTGAGATTATCTATCTCTTGGAAAATAGAAAGTTTTAGGGGAATGTAATTTAGGGAAAAAAGATCGGGGATTTGTGGGCTTATTTTAACTCCTAGGTATGTGATCGTAGGTGACGACCAGTTATAGGGGGAGTTCAGCATTAGCCTCCATTTGGTAGCAAGAGAAATGCCGGTACAGATAATAAAAGACTTGTTTGCATTTATTTTAAAGTTGGATAAGGGACCAAATTGCTCTAGATGGTTTTCGTATAATTGGGAGGGAGATGCCGGGGTTGGAAGTTAAAATCAGGACATCATCGGCAAAGGCTTTTATTTTATGTTCCCTGCCTCCGACAGTAGGGCCTTTAATGGAAGGGTCTGTTCTTAGGGTATTTAGCAAGGGTTCCATAGCTAAGACGAATAGGATGGGTGAGAGGGGGCAACCCTGTCGGGTACCGTTAGCTATACCGAAGGAGGGGGATAGGGAGCCATTGACCATTACAAGTGCTGAGGCATGTGTGTACATTGTAAAGATTGCACCGACATAGGCATCGGGTAGGCCAAATCTCAACAAGGTTAGTCTCAAAGAGTTCCAATTTACTCGGTCAAATGCTTTTTCAGAATCTGTGCTGAGAAGCAAAAGAGGAGAAGAAGTGCAAGAGGAATGGCACAACAAATCCAATACTCTGGAAGTGTTGTCTCTACCCTCTCTGTTGAGGATGAAGCCCACATGATCACCATGTATTAGGGTAGGTAGTAGTAAGGAAAGGCGGTTGGCCAGCAGTTTTTCCAATAGTTTCAAGTCTATGTTAAGCAAAGAAATGGGCCTGTAGTTAGCACATAGACCATGGTCCTTCCCCTCCTTCGGTATGAGCGCAATGTGGGCAGTCACCATGTCCCTGGATAGAGGGGTACCTGACAGAGAGAGGTTGCAAACTTCTAGAAAAAGAGGAAGAAGTTGTTTTTGGAAGGTTTTGAAATAGAGAGCAGGGAGGCCATCGGGGCCCTGGCTTTTCCCCATGGGTAGTTGGCGTAAAACGCCTAATAGTTCCTCTGAGGTGAATGGGGTTGACAGGGATTTTTCCTGGGAGTCAGAGAGTGAAGGGAGTCGGAGAGAGTGTAGGAAGTCGTTTACCATAGTAGTATGATATTCCGTCATATATTTTTGTGGGAGGTTGTACAGATTTTCATAAAAATCATGGAATTGTTTAGCGATTAGAGTCGTAGAAAAAATGGTATTACCAGATGGGGAGGTTAATTGATGGATGTAGTTGCTAGACTTTCTAGCCTTAATTTTATGCATTAAAAATTTTGAGGCCTTGTCGCCGTGTGCAAAAAATTTGTGTTGTGAGTTTGAGAAGTATTTAGCCGAATGAGCTTGTAGTAAGGTTTTCAGTTCCGCTCTAGTACTAACGAGAGTCTGGAGAAGGGGGTCCGATGGGTCTTTTTTGTGGAGGGATTCGAGGTTGCGAATCTTGGTTAGGAGGGAGTCTATTTGTTCCTCTCTACATTTTTTTAAGTGGGAACTTATGCTTATAAACTGGCCCCTGATGTAGGGTTTGTGAGCGTCCCAGAGGGTTAGGGGTGATATTGAGGGATGTTTATTGATGGAAATGTATTCTTCTAAAAGAGAGGAAATTTTTGTCACAGTTGTGGGGTCACCCAAGAGGGATTCGTTGAGGCGCCAGTGAAATTCTTTAGGAGTAGGAAGGGGTGCGGCTATACATAAGGAGATTGGGGCATGATCTGACAAATGGATAGGACTAATGTCGGCGTTGTGGCATAGATGGAGGTGTACTTTTGAAATGAAAAGGTAGTCTATGCGGTGATAAGAACCGTGTACGTGGGAAAAAAAGGTATAATCAGGTGTGTCGGGGTGTAATGAACGCCAGACGTCAAACAAATGTAAGCTCCAGAGCTCCCTACCCATGGCCCTCAAAGAGCGTGAGGAAAGCGGAGATTTGTAGGAGGAGGAGTCTAGGTTAGGGTTTAGTGCAACGGTAAAGTCTCCGCCAAGGGTTACTATTCCCTCCTGGAAGGAGGCTATAAGAGGGCAAATGTTTGTCAACCACTGCACTTGTTTGATATTGGGAAAGTATAAGTTGACAAAGGTGTAAATTTGGGAGCCAATGTGTCCCTTAACCATGATATACCTTCCCTCTGGATCCTGAACATGATCGGCATACTTGAAGGGGAGATTTTTTTTGGAAACCAATGCTAACTCCGCCAGATGCAGAGGAGGATCCACCGCAGTGGTACCAATGAGGGAAGTTTGAAAAAGAGAGGTTAGGGTAACAATTGAACTTGAAATGTGTCTCCTGGAGGAAAACTACATTGGAGCCAGATCTTCGCAGTTAAGAGAATACTTGGCTCCTTTTTGAAGGCGATTTGAAGCCTTTGACATTGTAGGATGTTACGTGTAAGCTAGCCATGGTTGCTCACCAGTAGTTGAGGCGGAGGTGTAATGTAGCAATCCCCAGAGAGACATGTCTCGACGTTGAAGTGAAGATCAGAGGTATAAAGACCTGGGAGTGGTAGTAGTATGGACCGTCATAGTTCAGGATGCAGCTTTAAGGGTACCTGTACTGAGAGAGTAAATTGCAACAAATAAAAGGATAAACAAGGATTGAATAGTGATAGAAAACAAAAAATGCAAAACATGAATACAACATTGTGGGGCTATACTCAACAAGCCCAATGGAAGGGGGGAAGTTGTGGTCAAATGACCTAGTTATTGATCCCGTAGGCACATATAGAACAAGGAGAACAGGTGGTAGGCATTGGCAACCAAAATCATCATGAACAGACAGATTGCAAATAGACAGAGAAGTATAGGGGGAGGGAAAGGGAGAGTGGGGGGCAGGAATGGGTATGGAAATAGGAAGGAGTTGCTATAGGTGGGTTAGGTTTGGGGGTTCGCTATGGGGTAAGGAGAGTAGATAAAGGTCATAGGTAGGCGGTAGGAAAAGAAGGAGGTGATGAAGGCATGACTTTACTACTCATGCAAGAGTCTTTTAGGCATTGATTGGTGAGGTCTCTTCTTGGGTCTTCTTGGGTCTTCACCTCACAGGCTTCGTCAGGAGGCGAAGCCTGTGAGGTGAAACGAAGCCTGTGAGGTGAAACACGCATCGAGGCAGTTGGTGTGGTGAACAGACCGACCGGGTTATGGGTATGTCATTTTTACCATCCATCACTTTCATTGCTCTGCCATATGCTGTTGCGGGGTTTGTGTGCTATTTATGATGGTTTATGGGGTTGGGTCCTGGTACTGTATTATTGCATGGTTGACGATTTTGTCACCTGCATTTTCTGATTACCTATTGGACCAATTGATACCCTGCTTTTTGCATTAGGTGTATTATGCACACATACGGACGGCAGTATGACTGAGTTTTGTATTTATTTATATATTTAAATCCCGCTCCCTGGTCGTGTGCTGACCCACAGTCTTTGATGTTTTCAGTGGATCACCGTCTTTTGTATTTCTGTAGTACTATTTAATAAAGTGAATTTGATATTTTATCATATATGTTGCTTCTGTATTCTGTGCAAGCACTGGTTGAGTGGTTGGTTTTCCTTTATTTGGAACACAAGGAATTTCCTGTCTGTGGAACACACAGTACTTTCTGTTTGTAGAATACACATTTCCTGTCTGTGGAGCACATGGAACTTCCTGTCTGTGGAACACATAGTACTTCCTGTCTGTAGAACACACAGTACTTCCTGTCTGTGGAACACATAATATTTCCTGTCTGTGGAACACATAGCACTTCCTGTCTGTGGAACACACAGTACTTCCTGTCTGTGGAACCATTCAAGTTTCTTCCTGCTTCTGGAGCTTCATGTATTACAAGGACTTTTATTATAATTCTATATATTCAGTACATAGCTCTTGGAGCTCTAGTACATTTGGAGGACTGGTGGTGGAGCACTGAGGACCAATCGGTGGGAGAATCATCTCCAATATTGATAATAAGGACATTTGATCCTGAGGGTGATAAGGGATCCGGGAAGGAGGTAAGTCAACAGGGGCGGATTAGGAACTCAACATGGCCCTGGAAAATATTGTTTAAGTTGCCTTATGTTGTAGATGAAGACAAACTGGCAGAAAGTGTGGCCAAGTAGACAGGGTTATTGCAGGGACAATCTGTTGTTTTTATTGATACCATTTTGGAGTATGCATGTTTGCTAATTTTTTATTCATGAAGATGAAGCAACAAAAAAACTTTGAATCCGCAGTTTTTATTTTTTCTATTTGTTTACCGTATGGAATAAATACATTTATATTTAAATATTATTGGCATTTTGTGCACAACCTTAATAATGATCTATATTTTTTTATTGTTTATTTTTATTATTAAAGAGGTTATCCAACCCCTATAATGATGCCGCTAATGCCGGGCACCTCATATAGGTTATATTTACCCCGCTCCCCGACACCTGTGTCGCTCCTGATCCCTGCATGACGATGTGGGGTGGAGGGGCAGCCAATAGCAGGCCGCAACGGGAATGAGCCTCCCTAGCTTCGCGGGTGACAGAGACATCTCTGTATACCAGGACACTGGGATCACTGCAAAAGTCTAATTTATTTAGTAATCATAAAAATGTCATGGAAAAAAGTAATTGTTTATGTAATATATATATATATATATATATATATATATATATATATATATGAGTGTCTGTCTGTTCTTTATGCGCAACCAAACAACTGGACTGATCTTCACCAAATTTGGCACACGGGTACATCAGGTGTCCGGGAAGGTTTTAGACCAGGTCTCAGCTCTCTAGGACTGTTATGGATGTTACTGTTAAGGGGACAGGCTGCTGTGGAGGTCACTGTTAAAGGGTGGATACTGTGGAGGTCACTGTTAAAGGGGTGGATACTGTGGAGGTCAATGTTAAGAGAGCAGGGGCCACTATAGTTCAAAGGGGCAACGGCTGTGGAGGTCACTGTTAAGACAGCAGGGTACTGTGAGGTCACTGTTAAGGGAACAGGGTATTGTGGCGGTCACTGTTAAAGGGACGGGTGCTGTTGAGGTCTCTGTTAAGGGGGCAAGGGACAGTGGAGGTCACAGATAAGGGGACGGTCCCCTATGTAGGTCAGTGTTAGGGGGTGGGGTGCTGTAGAGGTCACTGTTCAAGGGGCGGGCCCTTCAGGAGGTCACTGTCAAGTGAATGGGGTGCTGTTAAACTCACTGTTAAAGGGGCGGGCTGCTGTGAAGGTCAAAATTAAGGGGATGGGCTGCTGAGGTCCCATTTTAAGGAGGCGGGGCACTGTGGGGGGTTCAGTGTTAAGGAGTGGGGGATTGTGGAGTTCACTGTTAAAAGGGCAGAGTGCTGTATGGGGGATACTGTCAATATCTTTTAACGACAATACGGAAACATTAAATTTATTTATTTTTTTGCTAAAATGTTGTTATTATCAATTATTTTTCTCAATTCCATTTTTGT
Source organism: Bufotes viridis (assembly GCA_033119425.1). NCBI lineage: Eukaryota > Metazoa > Chordata > Amphibia > Anura > Bufonidae > Bufotes > Bufotes viridis. Next base: position 48,021 of record JAKVIS010000358.1, read on the forward strand.
GATTACTAAATAAATTAGGTTTATATTGTTATCCCAATGTCTGTAGATACCAGTGCATTGTACATTAATACTACTTAATTCTTCCCATAGAGAGCACTCTGCTTTGTAGCACACCTGGTAAGGGTACTTTCACACTTGAGGTAGGACGGATCCGACAGGCTGTTCACGCTGTCGGTTCTGTCCTGCCGCTATTTTGCCGTGCCGCTGGACTGCCCCCACCCCCTATAATGGGGGTGGGGGCAGAGCTACGGCAGTGCACAGCGAGAAGTACTGCATGTCCGACTTTTTAGTCTGGCGGCATCTTGCCGTGCTGCGCCGTAGTCCGCCTCCACCCCCATTATAGTCAATGGGGACAGAGCGGCAGTCCGGCGGCACGGCGAAATAGCGGCAGCACGGATCCGACAGGGTGAACAGCCGCAAGTGTGGAAGTACATTAAGGCTTCTATCTCTGAAGCAGGTGGTTTTGAGTTCAAACCCCTCTGGTAACAGTTTACAAGTAGAGACACAAAACATTTTAAATATTACGGAGTATCCCCAATCACTGACAGAGTGCTAGATGGGGGGTTACCTCCACGGATGACCACATATATGAAAACAGACAAATATGGAGTCAGGCAGGAGACTCCTAAGCAAAGCAGGAGTGGATTATCGGCAGGAGTGGATACCATGTTTCTCAGTAAAAGGGATGCAAATGAGCTCTTACCAAGCTCTGCCTCTAATGCCACCAGATGTAAGGCAGTTATCCTATAATTCAATGTTAGACCCTTTAAATAGGCTTTGAGACGTGAAAAATCACTGCTGTACACTATACAGTGTATTGTAAACCATCAGACCCACTGGATCTTCAAGAACAAAGTGGGTCTGGTTCCAAAAAGTGTTAATAAAAGTGAAAAAAAGTTTTTAAAAAATCGAACTTCTTCCTATATCCGAATATTTATAACCTCATCGTCCCCTGCATCCTCTTCCACACAGTCTTCCTCCCTGACCTCCTGTTCGGTCTGCACACTGCAGAAAGACGCAGCAGTTGGCACCTGTGTCTCGTCATCATCAGAGACGTGCTGACTCTGCTGAGGTGGTATTCCCATGTCCTCATCAGGAAACATAAGTGGTTGTGCGTCAGTGCATTCTATGTCTTCCATCCCTGGGGAAGGGCTAGATGGATGCCCTTGGGAAACCCTGCCAGCAGATTCTTCAAACAGCATAAGAAACTGCTGCATAACTGGAGGCTCAGACAGGTTCCCTGATATGCATGGGGGTGATGTGACAGACTGATGGGCTTGGTTGTCAGGCGCCAACTGTGCGCTTTCTGCAGAAGACTGGGTGGGAGATAATGTGAACCTGCCCTTGTATTTAGACACTTAGTGTAATATACCCTTTTACGGACAGAAATACACTTGGAGATGCACAGCAGCGTGTGCAAATATAGAGGATTTATTTTTCAGGCCTTGTATTTAGACGCTGAAACGCTGAATGTAATACACCTTATTGCGGACAGAATTAAACTTGGAGAGGAACAGCGGAAAGCACAGATGTTTAGGATTTCTATTTCAGGGATTTTATTTAACCACAGAAAAATCTATACTTTTACGGACAGTATTACACTTGGACAGCCACAGCTGAAACACCACATTTAGGGGATTGGTATTTTGGCAATTGAATTTCACCCCTCAATAAAATCTAGCAATTTCTATTCTGTGTTTCAAGGTGTGACAGTAAGCACAACCCCTGATGTAGGATATTTAAAAAAAAAAGCCTACTATTGAACCCAAAAATGTATGTTGAACTTGGTGGCAGCTCAAAACATGTGCTGGTGCACCAAAAGATCACAAAATGGCCGCCGATCACCCCAGAAAAAAGTGACAGAAAAACGCTCTGCCTAAAAACCAGTGAGCAATGAACTAACAGAAGTTGAATAATTCACAGCTGTAGATCAATTACTTCATTAAGTGGTTTTGCTGAGTCTTCCCTGCCTTATCTCGCCCTCACAGCAGCTGCATCCTATCCCTACACTAATCAGAGCAGAGTGACGGGCGGCTCTACGTGACTCCAGCTTAAATAGAGGCTGGGTCACATGCTGCACTTGGCCTTAGGGCAAGAAGTAAAACGCTAGCTGATTGGCTGCTGTGCAGCCCTTCAGAAAGCGGGAAAAAATCGCCGAACAACGGACCCGAACCCAAACTTTTTTGAAAATGTCCAGGCCCGTGTCCCGAACACCCCAAATTTCAGTACGAACCCGAACTATACAGTTCGGGTTTGCTCAACTCTACTGGAGGTAAATTATATAGAATAGAGGTGAAACGTAAATGTTGAAAATGGCTTTCTGGTGATTATTAATATTGATAATTCTTGAGTTTCTAATTATGTATTTCTTACTGAATTCAGATGAGGCAGTAGTATGAAAACCGATCTTTTATCCTCCATCAGTGTTATTTTCCAGTCAGGCTTGAAGTCAAGGGTACAGTGGCCTCCTTGCTTCTAGTCATGGTTACCAGGCCACCTTCCGTGCCCCTTCGCTGTGACTGACAGCGCTTCTGCCCGACAGCTGACTGGCTTTACCGAACAGCCGGCTGTCAGTCACAGCGAAGGGGCAGGGAAGGGGCATGGTTACCGTGACTTAAAGTCGTGACTATTTACCACAGCGGTAAATAAGTTATATTACAAAGTACAAAGTATACACTTATTAAAATGAATGATTTGTACTTATTTATGCCTGAGCAAATCATGTAAAGGAGTGGTGGGGTCATGACCATGTAAAGAAAGAATTGCAACCATGTGCATTACATTTGCTATTTTGTTTATATCATATTGCATATGGGCTAGTATGGTTTGTGGCATGGTTTAATTGGTGAAAAAAAATCAGGTGACAGCCTTTTTAAATTAATGCATTTGTGTATTTTTATCAGCAAGTCTTACAGTATTTCTAATTTTGGTGGATTTTTTATAAATGCTATTGACTTGATGTTACTGAGATATTTTTATTTGCACTTTTTATCAAAAAAGAATCTTTTATCTTATAAAAATGATTTATTTTTACAGGTGAAGACTTGAGGAAAAGCTCAGACAGACGTCTATGTTTATCTCCTTCTTATGTATTAGAAGATAATTCATCACAGGTTGGCAGTAATAGAACTGGACATAGACTGGGAGAGATGTTTGCAAGTTCTGAGAATCTATCTATGTACAAGAAAAATTACAAAGATGAAAGTCCATTTATAGTTTCAGAATGTGATAAAACGATTACAGAGGAAGCAAGTCTTGTTAAACAGCAGAGAATTCACACAACAGAGAGTCAGTTTTCATGTCTGAAATGCGGGAAGTTGTTCAAACTTAAACAACATCTTGAGAAACATGAGAGAACTCACACAGTGGAGAAGACATATCCATGCTCAGAATGTGGGAAATGTTTTACTCAAAAAACAAATCTTGTTCACCATCTCAGAATTCACACGGGAGAGAAGCCATTTCCATGTCCTGAGTGTAAGAAGTGTTTTATCCAGAAATCAGGTCTTCATAGACATCTGAGAACTCACACAGGAGAGAAGCCATTTTCATGTCCTGAATGTGAGAAATGTTTCACTGAGAAATCAACTCTTGTGAAACATCAGAGAATTCACACAGGAGAAAAGCCATTTTCATGTCCTGAATGTGGGAAGTGTTTTTACAGGAAAACAAATCTTAACATACATCTGCGAACTCACACAGGAGAGAAGCCATTTCCATGCCCTGAATGTGAGAAATGTTTCACTGAGAAAGCAACTCTTGTGAAACATCAGAGAATTCACACAGGAGAGAAGCCATTTTCATGTCCTGAATGTGGCAAACGTTTTACAGAGAAATCAGCTCTTGTGAGACATCTCAGAATTCATACAGACGTGAAGCCTCATTCATGTACAGAATGTTCAAAATGTTTTAACCATAAATCAAGTCTTATGGAACATTTGAAAAGTCACACAGGAGAAAAGCCATTGTCATGTCCTGAATTTTGAAAATATTTTAACCATAAACCAGCTCTTCTGATACATTTGAGAATTCACGCAGAGGGAAAGCCATAATTATGTTCAGAATGTGGAGAATGTTTTAGACATCAGTCAAATTTTGTCAAACATCTAAGATCACATCAGGGAGAATTTATAGGTGTGTAAAGTCTAGGGAAAGAAAAAACACAGTTTTAGAACTTGTGGCACATCAGTGAGCTCACAAATTCTCTGTTTGTTGGAAATCTAGCAGGTATGGAGCTCCATTGTAGGATCTACTAACTCAGGATGATGTCTAATACATAACTTAAATATGTCCCAGTACTGGAAAACAACTCTTGGTTTTGGATTGGAAATTCTGTCCTATTTACTTCTGGTTATGTGAAGTTATCCTCCATCCATTGGATAGGAGAGAACTATTAGATCAATGGGGTCTTACTGCTTTGCCTATTATAAGAATGAGCACCTCGTGTCCCATGGAGCCCCTCAAAAGAAACAGAGTGTCTAGTCGGGCGTGCAAGTAGCTTGTACATTCATTTCTATGAGATTTCTGGAGATAGCTAAGCACTGTACTTGACTATCTCCGGAACTCCTATAGAAATGAATGGAGCACCAATCTGCATTCTAGACCGGCCACTCTGTTCATTTCATGGGGCTCCATGGAGTAAGTTGTCCCCGTTCTTGGGATCATTGGGGTCCCAGGAGAAGGACCCCACCAATCTAATAGTTTCCACCTATCCTGTGGACAGGGGATAACTCAACATAACCAGAATATCCCTTTAAATAGAGAAATGCTACAAAACCAGACATAACCTCTTTGAATAAACAAATTAGACCAGATTCGTATTAAATGGGCAATATCACAAAATTCTACTATATTTGATTAAAGTATTTTAGAGGACAGCTTTAAGAACTGTAGCTGTGTATAGAGATTTAGTTGCAATGTGTCATGGAAAAAACATATTAAAAAGTGGAATTGTCCAGAAAAAAATAACTATAAAATTCATTGGACATGCCCTCTCACTATTCCACTGATGATTTTGAATTAATAAAATTTGTTTTAAGTCAAATAAATTGTATAGTTTTATTAAAAATATGTTTTAATAATGCAAGGCTACTTTGACACTTGTCCATGACGGATCCTCACCGATAATACAAATGTCTGCATCCGCTCAGAACGGATCCGTTTGTATTATCTTTAACATAGCTAATACGGATCCGTCTTGAACACCTTTGAAAGTCAATGGGAGACGGATCCGTTTTCTATTGTGTTATAGAAAATGGATCCGTCCCCATTGACTTACATTGTGTGTCAAGACGGATCTGTTTGGCAAACAGCGTTTTGGTGTCACATCTAATGCAGAATGGAGGCAGAACGGAGCCAAACTGATGCATTGTGAGTCGGATCCGTATCCATTCAGAATGCATTAGGGCAAAACTGTTCTTTTTGGACCGCTTGTGAGATCCCCAGAACGGATCTCACAGACGAAAACCAAACGCCAGTGTGAAAGTAACCTTATAGACATTTCACAAAGTAAAAGAGTATGTGGAAAGGGGTTAGGTAATTGACTAGGAAAATCAGGGGGGAAAGGGGAGAACAAGGCATAGCAGCATTCTATAAACCCCAGAACAAGTGCAGATCTATTCATGCTACCTAATCCCAGAGGAGGCTTAGCTCCTGAATTTGGCTCACAATAAGTGATGGAAATAACTGACTAAATAACAGAAGTCTGAACTCAGCCTTAGGCCTCATTCACATGGCCGCTGTGTGCCCGTGGCTCTATTGCTTCTGTAGTGTTTCTGGCTGGGCCTCTGCAGAAGTTGAATGGGTCTCAATCCGGCCCGTCCACCGTCCGGTTGTTGCCTGTGCATTTGGCACTGCAAATTGCGGTCCCCAATGCACGGAACGGACGAAAAGCGGCCGTGTGCATGAGGCCTTACAGGTCAATGTTAGCGTCAGCTCTAATTTATCGGTGTTGGCTTAACTGTGCAGAGGCCAAATATTCAAGTAGTGGCCCGATGTCAGCAGTAAGGTTCTGTTCACATCACTGTTTATTTCTCCATTCTTCTGATCCATCAGAAGAGCGGCGTAAAAAAGTGGATCCTTTATTTTGTGCATCTACCTTCAAACCTTCAGTATTTGGTCAGCATTTGATCAGTATTTGTAACGCATAAATAGAAGTAAGCCCAATACCAATGTAATATGCTATGGAAATATTTGCATGTCTTCTGTGTTTTCGATGCAAAATACTGACGGTGTGATAGAGGCCTTATGGAAGCTCAAACAACAGGACTCGTTCTTTTTGTTAGTTTTCTATTCTTTTGATGGATCAGAAGAGCAGAAAAAGAAATGGTGATGTTAACATGGCCAAACAAGCACACCATGGGCCATGTAACAGACTGAGGGTGGAAACAGCATGAAGAGTTATAATAGTGGCCCTGTAACAGATTGGTAAGGGTGGCAACAGCAGTAGCAGTAACAGTACAAGGTAATGGTAGATCACAGTAGGAGCAGATGTCAGTAGAGGCAGCAGGCGTGTGGCATCAGACTTGTGGCAGCAGCACTTGGACAAATGTACTTTGTATGTAGCTGGTGTGCCACCCCCATCGTTGAACCCCTCAGATGCTGCATTCATTACTGATTGTGGCATCTGAGGCTACCATTCAGGCCAGTGGTGGCGAACCTCTTAGAGACCGAATTCCCAGACTGCAACCCAAAACTCAACTTACTTATCGCAAAGTGCCAACACAGCAATTGAACCTGAAAACTACAGTCCAGTGTAGTATATCTTCCATGTACTTTATCATTTAGCTATAATAGTCTGCCTACATTCAGTGCCCTGCCTGTGCTGTTCATACAGTGCCCTGCTTTAATGAATGTCAGGAAAAGTCTAAGGCATATTGGTACACCATAGACTTTTTATAGGGTGTGGGTGCCCACAGAGAGGGCTCTGAGTGCTGCCTCTGACAACTGTGTCATAGGTTCGCTGCCACTGATTTAGGCCTTTCAGGCATTAATAAGGGTAAGGGTTCATGCACACAACCGTATGTATTTTGAGGTCCGCAAAAAATACGGATGACATCTGTGTACAGTTGAGCAAACACCTGGAAGTTCGGGTTTGGGCCGAACGTCATAAAAAACCCGAACCCCATTGAAGTCAATGGGGACCCGAACTTTGGGGCACTAAAATTCCAAGAAAGGGCTAGAGAACTGCAAAAGGCAGCAAAATGTGGGTAAGTGCCCTGCAAACAAATGTGGATAGGGAAATGACGTAAAATCAAATAAATAAAAATTAAAAATTTTAATCCTGAACTAAGAGCAGGAGGTCCATATGGACTAGGAGGTTGAGGAGTCGGTGAACATGTCATTGTAGGTGGATTTGGCAGTGTAGGTGGAAGCAGCAGTGGAGGAGGTGGAGGCAGCCAACACATTTTTTTTAAAATTTTTATTTCATTTGGGAACACCACAAAACATTGTGGAATATATAAAATAACACAAAGAAAGTGCGCTGGAGTATAATAATTGCTGTGTGAAGTTGGTATACTTGTCTATTCTGCACGAGGTACAGACAAGTCTTATGGCATCCATGACTGGTTCATTTTAATGAGCGTGAGCTTGTCCACATTGGCCGTGGGCAGGTGGCTGTGCTTGTCTGTGAAAACACCCCCTGTCGTGCTAAACACATGTTCAGACAATACACTGGCTGCAGGGCAGGCCAGCACCTCCATGGCATAAAGGGCAAGCTCAGGCCATGTGCCCAATTTGGAGACCCAGAAGTTGAATGGGACAGAACCATCAATCAGTACTTGTAGGCGTGTGCACACATACTGCTCCACCATGTTGCTGAAATGCTGCCTCGTGCTAAGACGTTGCGCATCAGCTGTTGGTACTGGTTGTTGTGGCGTGGTGACAAAGCTTTTCCACATTTCAGCCATGCTAACCCTTCCTTCTGAGGTGCTGGCGGTGCCCTGGCTGCATTGGTGGCCTCTTCCTCCTCCTCTGCCCTCACCTTGTGCTTCCACTGAGCCCCCACTGTCAGATGGGAATGCCATCAGCAGCGCGTCTACCAGCATGTGCTTGTTCTCACGCATCTTCTGATCATGCTCCAGTGAGGGAATTAAGGACAGCACGTTGTCCTTGTAACGGGGATCTAGCAGGGTGGCCACCCAGTAATCAGCACAAGTTAGAATGTGGGCAACTCGCCTGTCGTTGTTCAGGCACTGCAGCATGTAGTCGCTCATGTGTGCCAGGCTGCCCAGAGGCAAGGCCAACCTGTCCTCAGTGGGAGGTTTATCGTCTGTGTCCTCTGTATCCCCCCAGCCACGCTGCAGTGATGGTCTTGAGCTGCTTTGGGTGCCACCCTGCTGTGAACACAGTTCTTCCTCATCCTCCCCTCCTCCTCATCCTCCAGAACTGTGCCCTGACTGGACAATTGTGTACCTGGCCTATGCTGGTGCAGGAACCCACCCTTCGAGCCACCTGTGAATGACTGGCCTGATAACCGTTGAAATGACCCCTCTTCCTGCTGTGACACATCTTCCTCCATCATCACCCGAAGCGTTTTTTCAAGTAGACATAGAAGTGGGATAGTAAAGCTGAGAACGGCATCATCCGCACTGACCATGTTGGTGGAGTAGTCGAAAAGGCGCAACAAGTGACACAGATCTCGCATGGAGGCCCACTCAGTGGCGGTGAGGTGTTGCTGTTCACCCGTGCGTGCTGCAGCTGAAACTCCACTATCGCCTGCTGCTGCTCGCACAGTCTCTTCAGCATAAGCAAGGTGGAGTTTCACCTTGTGGGCATGTCGCATATGAGGCGGTGAGCGGGAAGGCCGAAGTTATGCTGCAGCGCAGACAGGCGAGCAGCGGCAGGGTGAGAAGGCCGAAAGCGCGCACATACGGCCTGCACTTTCTGCAGCAGCTCTGACATATCTGGGTACTTTTTCAGGAATCTCTGCACCACCAAATTCAGCACATGTGCCAGGCGAGGGATGTGCGTCAAACCGGCTAGTCCCAGAGCTGCAATGAGATTTTGCCCATTATCTCACACCAACAGGCCGGACTTGAGGCTCAGTGACACCAACCACTCATCGGTCTGTTGTTCCATGCTGGTCCAAAGCTCCAGCGCAGTGTGGGGTTTGTCCCCCAAACAGATGAGTTTGAAAACTGCCTGCTGTCGTTTCCCCCTGGCTGTGCTGAAGTTGGTGGTGAAGGTGTTATGCTGAGAGGATGAGGAGGAGGCAACAGGAGGCAAAGAGAAATGCCCTGCAATCCTCTGGGGCATGCGCCAAACAGCTATCTGACTCAGGCACAACCGCCACTGCATTTACCCAGTGTCTTGTTAGGGAGAGATAACGGCCCTGGCTGTGCTTACTGGTCCATGTATCAGTAGTCATGTGGACCTTGCCACAGATGACGTTGTGCAGTGAACACCTTATTTTGTCCGTCACTTGCTTGTGCAGGTAAGGGATGGCAGTAGTGGCGGCTTGGAATGACATATTGTGGGACAGCCACCACCATAGGGTTTTTAAAATTCTCCATCTCCACCAGACAGAATTACAGCATTTCAAAGGCCAGCGATTTTGAAATTCTGGCAATCAGCGCCAGGGATCGCGGGTGGGAAGTGGAGTACTTCCTTTTCGATCCAGTGTTTGGGAGATAGACAGCTAAACGCTTCCATGGGACACTGTGGTGGTGCTTGTAGAAAGTGACAGATATGGTGGCGTTGGTGTCACATCCTTTGTTTTACTGTCACTCCAGAGGTGGAGGAAGAGGTCGAGATTGCAGCAGAAGAGGGAGCAGGGGAGCCTGAGACTTTTCTTGGTTTTGTAGGTGCTTACTCCACTGCAGCTCGTGCCTTGCACTTAGATGCCTGGTCATGCAGGTTGTGCTCAGGTTTAGAACGTTTATGTCTCTCTTCAGGCTCTGATTACACAGGGTGCAAACCACTCGTGTCTTGTCGTCTGCACATTGTGTGAAGAACTGCCACACCAGGGAACTCCTTGGAGCTGTCTTTGGTGTGCTCGGTCCCTGGCTGCGGTGGGCAGTAGCAGGCATAGTGTCTACGGGACGGGCGCTCTGCTTCTGCACCCTGCTCCCTCTTTTGCTGTGCTGGTGTCTCTGTGTGACCACCGCCTCATCCTCCAAACTGCATTGGTCACAAGCATGACCTTCATCCCATGTAGGGTCTAGGACCTCATCGTCCTCCACATCATCTTCCACCAAGTCTTCTTCACCCCTGCCCTCCTTGTCGGTTTGCACACTGCAAAAAGCGGTAGCAGTTGGCACATGTGTTTCGTCATCATCAGAAACGTGTTGCGGTGGTCTTCCCATGTCCTCATCCTCAAACATAAGTGGTTGGGCATCGCTGCACTCAATATCTTCCACTTCTGGAGCAAGGCTAGGTGGATGGACCGGGGAAACCCTGCAGAGGAGTCATCAAAAAGCATGAGAGTCTGCTGCATCCCTTGGTGCTCAGGTTGCTTGGCTGATTTGGGGGTTAGGTGCTAGATAGCTGCCCATGGCCTGCAGGTGCCAACTCTGAGCTTTCAGCAGTGGACCCTGCAACAGAAGCCCCACCAACACCAGCAGCACCACGGCCATGGCCACGTCCCTTATTTGACGCTCTCCTCATTCTTTACGGTAACCCAACAAAGTAACAGACAGATTTAATAAAACTTGTTTCCTGTCAGGTATGCCGTGCCCATGTCATAAACAGAAAAGATTGGTTTTGGTAACACCTCTATGTGATGAATCTGTGCCCTGCCTAATATCCCCTGGCAGCATGTTAAAGATAAAAGATTGGTTATGGTCTAGGGTTGAGCGAATCCAAACTGTATATTTCAGGTTCACACCGAATTTTGTGGTGTTCGGGATCCGGACCCGAACCCGAACATTTTCATAAAAGTTCGGGTCCGTTGTTCTGCGATTCTTCCTGCTTTCTGAAGGGCTGCACAACAGTCAATCAGCAAGCGTTTTACTTCTTTGCCCTAAGAAGCCATCACAGCCATGCCTACTCATGAGCCATGCCTCTATTTAAGCTGGAGTCAAGTAGCGCCACACGTCACTCTGCTCTTCTCAGTGTAGGGATAGGATGCTGCTGCTTCTGTGAGGGACAGATTAGGGAAGAAATCTGCAGAACCAGTTGTACTTTAATCAACAAGATACAGCAAATAGAGAGGGAGGGAGCTTCAGCAATCCTACATTTCTGTACCCAGCCACTGCCAAGGAAATGTTTTTTCAAATCCATCTGTTACAGAGGTGGGGGTCTGAGGCCATTTTAGCCACTGCAGTGTACTTCATGTCTGCCAGCCTTGCAGGGACATCAGCTTAATGCTTTTTGGTAGCTAAGTGAAGGAGAAAATGCTTTTTTTTCTGGCTGCTCAAGTCCCCATACATTACCTTTTGTATAATTAAGGGGTGACATAGTCCATTTGTCTAGTCTGGGACCTACGGTGCCACAGAGCACTTGTGTATATAATGCACTAAACCATATATTCAATTTCTGCAGTATTTTTGTGATAAAAAGCTGTGATCTTGGTACCCAAAGCAGTTTGAAATACACCGCCCAAATACACATTTGACATTTCTGCATAATTTTTTTTTGTGGGGAAAAAAGCAATATTCTTACTCTACAAAGCAGTTGTGCATACAGCGTACAAATACATATTTAATATTTATGCAGGGAAATAGTGCATCAGTGTGTTTCCAGAAGAAACAACTTTATTCTTGGTCCACAAACAGTTTGAAATACCCCACCCAAATACACATTTGACATTTCTGCGTGAAATAGAGCCTCAGTGTATTTTTGGGAAAAATAGAAGTATTCCTGGTCCACAAAGCAGTTTCAAATACTCCACCCAAATACACATTTGACATTTCTGCAGTGAAATAGTGAATTATTATTTTATTTTTTTGTGGGGAAAAAAGCAATATTGTTGCTTAACAAAGCAGTTGTGCATATACCATGGAAATACCAACGTTTTTCTGTGTTTTATTGTTCTGGGTCGACAAACCATTTTTGCATGAACCGTAGAAATTGCTACGTTTTAGTATTAGCAGTGAAATACTGCTTTTCTGTGTTTCATTACAAAAATCCTTGTTCTTGGTCCACAAACCATTTGTGCATACAGCGCATAAATACCAATTTTAAATTGCAGCATGAAAATAGTGCTTTACTGTGTTTTACAAAAAAAACTAAAAAACTTGTTCTGGGTTCACTAAACAGTTGTGCATACAGCATACAAATATATATTTTACATTTCTGCAGTGAAATTGAGAATCAGTGTGTTTTAGGCCAAAAAAAATTTATTCTTGGTCCACAGAGCATTTTTATGACGCGGGCACTGCCTTAGTAAACGTAATTGTTGACAATTGGCAGTTAAATTGACACCGGAGAGAAACCATCTTTCAGCTTGGTGGGTGAGCGCAAATAATGAGGAGAACATCAAATAAGGGACATGGGCATGGTAATAGTGGTGTTGGTGGAGCTCCTGTTGCTGGGAGAGGATGTGGCCGTTCAGCGCCAACTCCCGGTCCAAGTGAAACACCTTCCTCTTCTGCGAGTAGGCGACAGAATCTGCAGTGTTATTTGGTAGGTCCGAATGCCTCTCTACGGATGGTGAGGCCAGAGTATGTACAGGCAATGGTAGATTGGGTGGCTGACAGTGCCTCCAGTTCCTTCACAGTGTCTCCCACCCAGTCCTCTGCAGAAAGCTCAGAGTTGGCACCTGCAGCCCATACCCACTGTCATCTCACCCACTTGCAAATCAGCCAAGCAGTCTGAGCTCCAAGTCATGCAGCAAACTCTTACGCTTTTTGATGACTCTGTTGGCAGTGTTTCCCCGCATCTCCACCTAGCCCTGCCCCAGAAGTGGAAGACCTTGACTGCACTGATGCCCAGCAAAAGAGGGAGCAGGGTGCAAAAGCGGAGTGGCCGTTCTATAGACAGTACGCCTGCTACTGCCCACTGCACCCTGGCAACGAGCACACCAAGGCCTGCTCCAAGGAGTTCATTGGCATGGCAGTTCTTCACACAATGTCCTGACAACAAGACACAAGTGGTTTGCATGTTGCGCCATCAGAGCCTAAAGCGAGGCATAAACATTCTAAACCTGAGCGCAACCTGCATGACCAGTCATCTACATGCAAAGCATGAACTGCAGTGTAGTTAACGCCTTAAAAACCACAAAAGGTCTCGGGCTCCTCCTGCTCCCTCTTCTGCTGCTGTCTCGGCCTCTTCCTCCACCTCTGGCATCAACGTGGCACCTGCCAACCAGCAAACAGAGGATGTCCCACCAACACCACCACCACCTCTGTCACCATCACCAAGCATCTCCACCATGTCACTGGCAAGCGTTCAGCTGTCCATCTCCCAAACATTGGAGGAGAGAAAATACCCACCTACCCTCCTTCGATACTTTGTCCTGAATGCCAGCATTTCAAAATTGCTGGCCTTTGAAATGCTGTTATTCCGTCTGGTGGAGACAGACTGTTTCAAACAGCCGATGGCGGTGGCTGTCCCACAGTACGTAGTTCCTAGCCGCCACTACTTATCCAGGCGAGCCATCCCTTCCCTGCACAACCAAGTGAAGGTTAAATTCAAGTGTGCACTGCACAACGACATCTGTGGCAAGGTCCACATTTCCACAGATACATAAACCAGTAAGCACTTGCAGGGACGCTATATCTCCCTAACTGCACACTGGGTAAACATAGTGGCGGCTGGGCCCGAGGCGGATAGCGGTTTGGTGCATGTCCTTCCACCACCTAGGATCGCAGGGTATTATTCTTTGCCTCCTGTTGCCTCCTCCTACTACTCTGAATCCTCCTCCTCTTCTACCATCCCCACATCCGGTCATCGAAAGAACCTCACCCCCAACTTCAGAACAGCCAGGGGTAAAAGTCAGCAGTCGATTTTAAAACTCATGTGTTTGGGTGACATACCCCACACCGCACAGAACCTTTGGAGGGGCATAAAACAACAGAACGATGAGTGGTTGCTGCCAGTGAGCCTCCAGCCCGGCCTGTTGGTGTGCGATAATGGGCGAAATCTCGTTGCAGCTCTGGGACTAGTCGGTTTGACGCACATCCCTTGCCTGGCGCATGTGCTGAATCTGGTGGTGCAGAAGTTTCTTAAAAACTACCCAGACATGTCAGAGCTGCTGCTAAAAGTGCGGTCTGTCTGTGCTCGCTTTCAGCGTTCTCACCCTGCTGCTCGCCTGGCTCAGAGGGTGGGTTACTGCACCAGCAGAGGCCAGGTACACATCTGGCCAGCCAGGGTACAGTGCTGGCGGAGGAGGAGGAGGATGAAGTAGAGGAGGAGGAGGAACCAAGTTCATTGCTGGGTGGCATCCAACACATCTCAGGGCCATCACTGGAGCGTGGCTGAGGGGATACGGAGGACACAGACGATACACCACCTACAGAGGAAAGCGCATCCCTACCTCTGGGCAGCCTGGCACACATGAGCGACTACATGCTGCAGTGCCTGCGCAACGACAGCAGAGTTGCCCACATGGTAACTTGTGCTGACAACTGGGTTGCCACCCTGCTGGATCCCCGGTACAAAGGCAATGTTCCCACCTTAATTCCCGCACTGGATCGTGATAGGAAGATGCAAGAGTACAAGCGCACGCTGCGTAGACGCGCTCCTGAGGGCATTTCCAACTAACACGGGGGGACAAGTGGAAGAACAATGCGAAGGCAGAGGAGGAGCAAGAGGTCGCCAACACAACTGTGTCACGGCAAGCTCCTCAGAATCTAGGGTTAGCATGGCCGACATGTGGAAAAGTTTTGTCACCGCACCACAGCAACCTGCACCACCAGCTGATACGGAACGTCTTAGCAGGAGGCAGCATTTGAACAACATGGTGGAACAGTACTTGTGCACATGCCTCCGAGTATTGACTGATGGTTCCGCCCCATTCAACTTATGGGTCTTTAAATTATCCACATGGCCTGAGCTTGCCCTTTACTGAAAATGGCCTGTTGCTTTGGTGGGTGACATTAACCTCTTTTTGCAGTGCATTGACCTCTCTCCTCTGTCTGGGTGCCAGGGGCCTACATTTATGATAATCCACTGCTGCATTGCTGGGTGACATGATGCCTGTGTTGCTGTTACAGGACCTCTCTCCTCTGTCAGAGTGCTAGGGCCTAAATTACTGAAATGGCCTGTTCCATTGCTGGGTGACATGAAGCCTGTTTTTCCATGCATTGACCTATATCCTTTGTCTGGGTGGCTGCGGCCTACATTTATGATAATTGCCTAATGCTTTGGTGGGTGACATTAACCTCTTTTTGCCGTGCATTGACCTCTCCTCTGTCTGGGTGCCAGGGTCCTACATTTATGATAATCGACTGCTGCATTGCTGGGTGATATGATGCCTGTTTTGCTGTTACGTGACCTCTCTCCTCTGTCTGGGTGCCAGGGGCCTAAATTACTGAAAGTGGCATGTTCCATTGTTGGGTGACATTCAGCCTCTTTTGCAGTGCATTGCCCTCTCCTCTGTCTGGGTGGAAGGGGCCTACATTTATGATAATTGCCTGTTTCTTTGATGGGTTACATTAACCCCTTTTTGCCGTGCATTGACCTCTCCTCTGTCTGGGTGCCAGGGGCCTAACATTTCTGTATATCACCTGTTTCATTGGTGGGTGAGATTAACCCATTTTTGCCAGTGATAAGCCACAGCTGTGCATTGCTGGCAGGAAACCAAATTTTGTAAAAACATATATTACTGATCAAAAGATGTGTGACTACTGAGTACAAATCGCATGCAGGTAGACGCGCTGCTGATGGCATTCAAACCTGATGCCTCTCCAACCTTCTATTCCACCTCCTCCTCCGAGTTGCCAATTAAAAGTGTCTAATTTTTTGTTATTTTATTTTGTTATTTCCCAATCCACATTTGTTTTCAGGGCACTTACTCACATTTTGCTGCCTTTTGCAGCCCTCTAGCCCTTTTCATGGCTATCTTACAGCCATTTTAGTGCCAAAAAGTTCGGGTCCCGATTGAATTCAATGGGGTTCGGGGTCAAGTTCGGATCACAAACACGAACATTTCCGTGAACTTCGGCAAAACGTCTCGAACCCGAACATCCAGGTGTCTGCTCAACTCTATTAAGGTCACAAGTTACTTTGAAAGATATTAGGGGCACAGATCACCCAACAATCTGAAGTACGTCACATAATTTACTGTATACATTTTGGCAAGTCAGGTATGCAGTGCAGCAGGAACACCAACTCAGGCCGCAGGGGTACTTTATGGGCCAAAATTATGTGGGTTTTTTTCAACCACAATGTCCTAGTGTTATTTACTGATTTTATTTTATTTGTAGTACAAGGAAAAAAGGTACTTTATAGGAAAAAAAAGTGGATTTTTTCAACCCGAGTTAAACAGATGAATTAACAGATTATTTTTCACTATCAGATTGCCTGTGCAGGCAGAGGATGGGATTTATTCCATCCAAATATATTATTTCTTCAACTCCAGTGAAACTGACGGATGCAAGTGAAATTCTTTCACTAGCAGTAGTACACAGCAGGCCACAAATTTACTTTGTGCCAAAAAATTGTGTTTTTTCCACCCACAATGTCCTAGTATGATTTACTGATTTTATTTGATTTGCAGTACAAGGCAATAAGGAACTTTATAGGAAAAAAAGAGGATTTTTTCTACCCCAGTGAAACAGATGAATTAACAGATTATTTTTTACTATCAGATTGCCTGTGCAGGCAGAGGACTGAATTTATATCAACAAAATATATTCTCTATTTAACCCCAGTGAAACTGACGGATGCAAGTGAAATTCTTTCACTATCACTAGTATCGAGCAGGCCACAAATTTATTTGTGCCAAAAATTACATGTTTTTTCCACCCACAATGTCTCAGTGGAATTTGCTTATTTTATTTGATTTGCAGTACAAGACATTAGGGTACTTTATAGGAGAAAAAGGAGGATTTTTTCAATTCCAGTGAAACAGATAGATTCACTGATTTATTTTTTCAGATTTTATGAGCAGGCAGAAAAGGTACTTAATGATAAAAAAATATATATATTTTTTTTTCACCCACAGTGAAACAGATGGATTTACTTTTTATTTTTTTCACTTTAACAAATGTAGTGCACAGAGCAAATGTACCTTTTAGCACAAAAAAGGGGGGGGTGGGCAGAATCTGATGGATATATAGAATTAATGACAAGGATATATGCAGCACAGGGGTACTTTACAGAACAAAATTGTCACCCCCTAGGTCCCTAAAATCACAAACAGAATAACAGTATTATTTTTGCCTTCCCTAGCCAGATATGCAGTGCAGGTGCACTTAAAAATTGGTAAATTTTGCCACATGAAGTAAAAAGACTGGATTCAATTACTGTCCCTGGCACATATGCAGCTGCAATTGCACGTCACTTGCACAAAATGGCCGCCAACACCAACCACTCACACAGAAAAAAAACAGTCTTTGTCACTGGCCTCATAAAAAAAAACACTGCCATTGCACCCACAAGAATAAAAAAAGGTTGTAGATCGCTGAGTAAACACAATTCTGATATCATATATTATCAGCTAAGCTTGTTTCCTATTCTCTCCCTGAGAGCACCAGCAGCAACCTGTCCCTACACTAAGAGCAGCAGAGTGACTTGCAGCGCTAAGTTACTCCAGCTTATATAGAGGCTGGGTCACATGCTGCACTTAGCCAATCACAGCCATGCCATTAGTAGGCATGGCTGTGATGGCTTCTAAGGGCAAAGCAGCTTTTCAACAAGCGCCATAAAATCCGCTGAACAACGATCCCGAACAGTTCGGGTTCGCTCAACTCTACATCTGTGTGCATTCCATATTTTGTGGAACGGAACAGCTGGCCCATCATAGAACATTACTATCCCTGCCCTTAATGCAGACAATATTAGAACATGTTCTTTTTTTGCGGAATGGAAATATGACGACATACGGAAACAGAATGCACACAGAGTAACGTTCATTTTTTGGGTGGACTCATTAAAGTGAATGGTTCTGCATATGGTCCGGAAAAAAAAAAAACGGAACACACACAGAAATAAGATGTGTTAGTGTGCATGAGCCATTAAAGTAATTTTGGCTTTGTAGCAAATTGGATTTTTCCTAAAATTCATATCAAAGACAATTCATTTGACTTTGATTCTCTCAACACTAGAAAATAGCCATAAATTGAATAAGGAAGGGGACTCCTAAGCAGAGCAGTTGTAGATACAATATTCTCGCCGACAGTGCCCCTTCTGATGCACCACATGCACTTGCCCATCTGGCTCTAGAAACTGCCCTGCTGTCAAGGCATAATTTTTGGACGATTAGCTCCCCAAAAATCCTTTTTTCTGTAATTTATCCCATAACACTGTATGTACTGTTAAAAAACTATCTGCCCCCAATAAGGGACAATTTTTGGATTCTGAAAAAACATAACATGTGCCAGCATTGTTTCTTAATAGAGATGAGCGAATTGAAGCTGATAAAGTCTAATTCAAACCGAATTTCAGGAAAAATTTGATTCTCACCTAATGCAAATTTTGTTGCGCTTCGTGGTAACAAATTACAATTTTTCCTGAAATGGCAGCTAAAATGGTGGCTACACGTGTGAGGACATGGGGCAAGGATCTCTGGAAATGCGGGATGATCCATCATGCCATGCATGTACCCAATCAGCAGCCAGCCCTGTGATTTCACAGCCCTATAAATAGCTGCAACTATCTTGGATTCAGACATTTTCCGGCATTCTGAGTGGAGACAGAGATGAGTGAAGGCGCTAGGGAGAGTGATAGGAAAAACCTCATTGTGAAAAAATAAATAAATAAAACAAATAAAAAAAGTGCAGGGAAAGGATGGGGAGGAATCATTTCACAGCATCTTAGTGGTGAAAGCAATTAGTGGCCTATTTTAGTATAGAAAGAAAAAAATATTCTGTGTTAAGCGCTGCAGTTATCTGTTCAAAAGCCTTTAGTGTAATTTATCAGTAGAAAAATTAAAATATATACTGCATTCAGCGCTGCAGTTATTTGTTTAAAAACCTTTGCTGCCGTATATCATTAGAAAAATAAAAATAAATTTGCCATTCTTTGCTGTACTTAAAAAGAAATATACATTCTCATTCACTGCTGCAGCACTTACTGTATATGTTGAAAAACCTTCAGTGACGTATTTCAGTCGCAAACGAAAAATATATTTAGTGTTCATCGCTGCAATAATATTTGTAAAATCAAAATTTATTCAGCCTTCTGTGTTGCACTTATATGTAGTAAAACCTTTAATGTTATATTTCAGTATAAAACGAAATTTTATTTAGCATTTAGCGCTGTGGTTATATGTGGTAAAACCTTCAGTGATGTATTTCGGTAGAAAATAAAATGTATTCAGCATTCAGCTCTGCAGTTAAAATCTTTAGTGACGTATTTCGGAATAAAAAAAACATAATTCAGCGTCACGCGCTGCAGTAATTTAGGTGGTAAAAACTTTAATGATGTATTTCCGTAGAAAATCTAAATTTATTCAGCATTATGCTGCTGTAAAATTTGTAGTAAAACCTTTAGCGACATACTTTGGTACTAAAACTAAATTGATTTGACGTTCAGCGCTGCAGTTATATGTAGTGAATCCTTCTGTGAGGTATTTCGACAGAAAAACAAAATTTATTCAGCATTCAGCACTGAAGTTATATGTGGTAAATTCTTTAGTGAGGCATTCGAGTATAAAAACTAATTTTATTCAGCATTTCACGCTGCAGTAATATTAGTGATGAAACCTTTAGTGATAGAAAATTAAATTTGTTCAGCGTTCCGCACTGCAGTATTATTTGAGGTAAAACCTTTAGTGACTTATTGAGCTAGAAAAACAAAATATATTCAGCCTTCACTGTTGCAGTAAAATGTGGTAAAACCTTTAGTGACATATTTCAGTAGGAAGACAAAATATATTCAGCGGTCAGCGCTGTAGTAATATTTGTGATAAAACCTTTAGTGACATATTTCGGTAGAAAACGAAAAATTGATTCTGCTTTCAGCTCTGCAGTTATACCTGATAAAGCATTTAGTTGTGTATTTTTAAGTAGAAAATGAAAAATGTATTCTTATAAAAATGTATCCTTATTAAGGAGAGGAGTACAGGTTCATGGAAGCTGCGGTGGTAGCAGTCAGTCAGTGCCAAGTGTTGGGAGTAAAATCACCTACTCGGCGGTGTGGCTGGTTTTTGTTAAGCCGCTTGAGGAGGTCAACATGGCATGGCGATATGTAGAATATGTTGTCAGAAGATGAAGAGTGGCCAGGTAGACAAGGCTCCACCACCTCAGCCGAAGGGAGCTGTCTGTTCCCATCGTCTGCTGATCCTGATACTCCTGCTCCTTCTACTCCTTATCTGTAATTCCATCAGCAATCGATCACCAAAGCTATTGCCAAAAGACAAAAGTATGCGTGCATGCATCCAACGGCACAGAAGCTGAATGTGCTCCTGTACAAGTTGCTGATGCTGCAGTCCCTCCCTTAACAAGTGGTGGACTCTGCACCTTCCAGAGAACTGATGGCTTGTGCCGAGCCGAGGTGGGGAGTCCCAATCCTTTAGTGATGTATTTCGATAGAAAAAATATATATATTCAGCGTTCTGCGCAGCTGTAAAATTTGTGGTAAAATCTTTAGTTATTTACTTTGGTAGAAAAAATATATATATATTCAGCGTTCTGCATTGCAGTCATGTTTATGGCAAAATCTTTAGTAATGTATTTCGGTAGAAAAACAAAATAAATTCAATGTTCAGCGCTGCAGTAATATTTGTTAAAAATATGTAGCAACATATTTTGGTAGAAAATGAAAATTTTATTCTGTGTTCAATGCTACAGTTATATGTGGTCAAGTCTTTAGTGGTATTTTTCAATAATAAATGAAAAATGTATGCAGCGTGAATTATATCTTTCATGTCCTGGAACAGATGCTGGTAAATCTGGCTGTGGGGGCTGAACTGGAAGAGGAGGAGAACATTGGAGGAAAGGCAATGTGTAGCAAAATTGGAGGTTTTTCTACTCAGGTGGCAGGAGAGGAAGAGGAGTAGTGTAATCGCGAATATCGGCACTTCGAGAATTCGCTAATATTTAGAATATCTCAAAATATATTCGTAATCGCGAATATTAGTTTTTTTTTAAATATCAGTCTATGCGAATTTTTTTAATGCAAATTTTCGCAATCAAGAAAATAATGCCTCAAGATCAGAAATTCGCGAATTCGCGAATATATGGCGAATATTCACCCAAATATTGGTGAAATATCGCGAATTCGAATATTTCCCCTGCCGCTCATCACTAAAGAGGAGCAGGAGCAGCAGCTAAAGGAGCTACAGGGCAATGAGGAAGACGAGACAGAAAACCCAGAAACACCGTGGCAGTATGCTGTGGAGATGGAGGCAGGGAGTCCCTCCGGGTCACTTGCACAAATGGCCCACTGCATGCTTGTTACTGCCTCCTCTGTGAGAGATCTGAGAAGATCGGATAGACTTGTGGCACATGAGCCTACCTGATAGGTCTCTCTGTTTTTCCTTTCTATTTGTTGTTGCTGGCAGGATCCCACCTCTCCACAGGTTATGCTCCTCATTAGTAATGATGCTCTCTATTAGTCCGCCTCTCACTGCTGACCCTGCGGTTGATATTTCCTGCTGGAGTCCTAAGCTAGTTGTTTTTGGATCACCTGCTTCCCTTTCATCTCAAGCTTAGTTCTCCTGTTTTCTGCTTGATGTGTTTTATTTCTAGGCCTCAGGGAGATGCTAGTTCCTTCACTGTGGAGGGAAATGGCTGTCTCATCTCCTGCTCCCTAATTTAGGGTGTGCGACAGTATCTGCAGGGCGTAGGTTCCAGCGTCTGGGTATTATTACCTTTAGGACTTGCTCATACTGTCTGAAGTCAGGGAAAGGCTCACAGATTGTTAGGAGGTAACTCTTCTCTAGCTTTAAGGCCTAGTCTGCTTTCTGTCACAGTTGTAGTATTTGGTGTTCTTCCTCTCCCCATCTACCCTTGACAATGCTCACTTGCTTACATAGTGACAGCAGAATTTTTACCATTTGGCAGAGGGATGACTTCTAGCTCTCGACCCTGTTGTACCCTCGCTAATGGTCCAATTTGAGAGCAGTTTTTTAAACCCACTGAGAGGGAGGATAAACTAACCTAGTACAGAGACATCCTATGTAGTCAGTTCGCCTCTGCCAATCTGCACCATCGTCCATCGTCTCGCAGGTCTGACCAGGGGCTCTTTGCGCTTAAGTTCCTCTGCCATGGCTGCAGGGTGGAGGGGAAGGAGCGGTTCCAGCTCCATCAGCAGCAACTTGAGTCTAGAGTCTCTGATGAACAGTTTTCTTCAGCCGTATAGTGAAGAAACTTCTCACCACGTAGCTAGACATAGAACATTACCTGAACCAGCAGGTGGTTGCATATCTGGAGTGTACCCTGCCAGCCGTCATTAAAGATCCACTGGACTAATGGTCAGCCAAACTGGATTTCTGGCCACAACTGGCTTGGCTGAGTTTGCCCTGGAAAAGCTGTCCTGCACGGCCAGTAGTGTGGCATCGTAGCAGGTATTTAATGCTGCGGGGGCCATAGTTACCCCAAGAAGAACTCGCCTATTCACCCAAAATTTTGAGAGACTGACCTTTGTCCAGATGAATCAGACGTAGATCAGCAAGGATTTCTACCCATCAAGGCCTAATGCATCATACTAGATCATCAATGGAGCCTCATCCAAACCTTGACAAAAGAGACCGATTTTCTTCTGGCTACTATTCTGATGCACCCACCCACCTGATTCCACACATCTGATGCCAAGTGATCCTGGTTTGACTCACGTTTGTCACCTCATGCTGCTGTCATCTCCACACTATATCACCTGGCCACTCTGTGGTCTCCTGATGCTCCTACTGCTATCTCCACATTAAGTAATTGTGCCACTCTGTGGCCTCCTGATGCTCCTGCTGCAACATCCCTTCTCTGTCATTGTGCCACTCTGTGAACTTCTCATGATTCTGCTACTGCATCTGCCACCTCCAGACTCCGCAATTGTGCACTCGGTGGCCTTACCCTGATGCTGCTGCTGCATCCGCCACCTTCAGACTCTGTCATTGTGCCACTCTGTGGCCTATTCATGCTTCTGCCACCTCTATACTCTGTCATTGTGCCACTTGGTGGCCTTCTCATGAAGCTCCTGCTACATCCACCACCTCCAGACTCTGTCATTGTGCCACTTGGTGGCTTCCTCATACTGCTGTCACTTTCAGACTGTCATTGTACCACTCGGTGGCCTTCTCATGATGCTGCTGCATCTGCCACCTCCAGAATCTGTTATTGTGCCACTCGGTGGCCTTCTCATACTGCTGCCACCTGCACACTCTGTCATTGTGCCACTGCCTGGCCTTCTCATACTGCTGCCACCTTTAGAATCTGTCATTGTGCAACTCAGTGGCCTTCTCATGATGCTGCTGCATCCACCAGCTCCAGACTCTGTCATTGTTAAACTCTGTTGCCTACTCATTTTTTGATTGAAGACAACTTTATTTCAGTCAATCAATATACATACATACTTTTGGTGCTAGTTAGCACTCAATAAATTACAGTCAATCGTCTTTGTGAGCATGGCATTGTTATGTAAATCACAGGCTAACCTACGCTATACATCGCAATACATGCTACACTTGCATACCTATTCAGTCACAATAACCCTTTCAACAAAGCATACAGACAGTGATGTGGGGTGGGGTGTGGGAAGGAGGGGGTAGGTGGGGGGAAATCACATGCCCGAAGCTTTATTGACAAGACAGAAACAAACGGGGGGAGAGGGGGAAGGAGAGGGGTTTAGTCCTCTTCTTCGTTGTCGACGTCCTCCAAGATGTTGTAGTCCCACAGCAGACTATGGATAAGCCTGCGGCAGTCCAGGACGGACATGGTCTCCCTCCTGAGAATAAGCCGGTTCCTGGCGACCCATATAGCGTCCTTAAAACAGTTCATAAGGCGCCAGGCCTCCTGGATGGCCTCAACAGTATGAATCCCGGGAAATAGTCCGTACAGCACCGAAGTGTGTTGCAGGCTGTTCCTGGGCACAGAGTCTTTGAGTTCATGTTCCAGGGCATCCAACAGGCCCTGCGCAAAGCGGCACTCCCAAAACAGGTGGTAAGATGTCTCCTCCATAAAGGGGCACCTGGGGCAGTACCGGGTTTTGCACAGGTTGCGGGCGTGCATGAATGACCGGATGGGCAAGCCACCCTGGATGGCCATCCATGACAAGTCCTTGTGCCCGTTAGTTAACCTGTCTGACGACACATTAGTCCAAACTGTCTCTACGGTGTCGTCATGGACCCCTGGAATTGACTCCACCGCATCCTTTGCTCTGATGAGCTTGTGGATAGTCTTTGGTTTCCACAAGTCGGGCTTGAGGCCCTCCAGTTGATGTTCCTTCACAAACCTGAGGACATCTCCGTAGAACCAAGGAGCGTGCCAGTTGTAAGGGATGGAGCTGTCCCACTTGTCCCAACCCAGACCCCTCCAGAGGGGCAGGAGGAAGAAGCGAGACATAGCCTTGCCCGCAGAGCCGTTGGCTGTTCTGAGAGTCCGACGAACGCTGTCACAAACAAAGGCGGTCCGCAGTAAAGTGGGCAGGTCCGGAATGCCCTTTCCGCCCTTGCGGGGCTCTTTGTACATGATGGCTCGCTTCACTCTGTCCATCTTGGATCCCCAGACGAAACGAAACACTGTCCTGGTGATGGCCCTGGAAACGGTGGCAAGAGGGGGCCATGCCTGTGCGGTGTACTGGAGCACAGGCAAAACTTCATTCCGCAGGACGAGTGCTTTGCCCTCGATAGAGAGCTGTCTGAGGCTCCATAGTCCAATCCGTTGGTTTACCTTGGTCAAGCGTTCCTGCTGCCTACTCATACTGCTGCAACCTCCAGATTCTGTCATTTTGCCACTCTGCGGCCTACTAATGCTGGTGCCACCTCTTTATGCAGTCAATGTGTTACAATGGGGACTCCTCCTGAAGCTGCTGTCGCCACCTCCAGACTCTTTCATTGTGCAACTCGGTGGCCTTTTCACACTGCTGACACCTTCAGACTCTGTCATTGTGTCACTCAGTGGCCTCCTCATGCTGCTGCCACCTCCAGACTCTGTCATTGTGCCACTCGGTGGCCTCCTCATGCTGATGCCACCTTCCGACTCTGTCATTGTGCCATTGGTGGCCTTCTCATACTGCTGCCACTAGGGTTGAGCTGACACATGGAAGTTCTGGGTTCGGGTTCTCCGGATTCGGCCGAACTTCGCTACAAAGTTCGGGTTCGGGTTTGGGACCTTTGGAGCACTAAAATGGCTCTAAAAAAGTCATGAAAAGGGCTAGAGGGCTGCAAAAGGAAGCAAAATTGGGATACTAATAGCACTAAAAGCCAAAAAAGTCTAATTACCCAAACTTGACCCTGATATAAAGTGTATATAAAATGTAACTTTTATTAGTGCTGATTTAAAAGAACTTTTGTGAGCCAACAAAAAAGTTAAAATTAGATGCATCCAGTGCGTATGCTATTGGAAATCATGCACTATAAAGACGGTAGCCTGCAGGGGACGTGCCCTATTCCCCCAATGCTACACAAGTGACCATGTTACTTCACTGGCAATTAGACTCCCTTAAGGATAATGCACACACTCGTTGCATATCCACTGAGACTTTAAGCTAAGCTATACTGGATGCAGACACCTAAAAACTTGTAACTACCCCCCAACATGTTTCATCAACAAAATGGCTTTATCAGGGGCACAGGCAGCAATGAAGCTGGGTGTTGCCATGGAGGTAATAAAAAGGCCATCCAGTCAGAATGACAGCTTTGAAAATGCAATACCTCTGTATTGAAAGACAGGTTTCTGGACCTATAGTACTAAACCTAGGGGAAAGTTACCCCTTTATTTGCAATCAATACTGATTCATTATGGGAGTGTCTGAGTTGACAAAAAATACTTTAAATAACCAAACACAATTGAAAACACTGGCAAGCATGCGGCAAGGATGCACTGCATATTTATACATTATCATAATGCCCAAGGAGAACCAGAAAGTAAAAAAGATGTATAATAAATATGCTGTAATGTTTTATTTTCATGATAACGTCACCTAATATATGTCACCTAATATATGTCACATATATGTAAACAGACCCCCTACTAAACAGCAATATTGTAATAAAGTTGAGTCTAAATGAACACTCATATCATCTGACCATCCTGAACACTGACAATTTCAACAGATGGCACAAAATACTCAAAAAATGTGAATGTGAAAAAAAATTATGAAAAATTAAATGAAAAGAGATAACTGGTCCTGGGAGATTAAAAGTTGTTAGGGGGAAACTTCCAAGAGTCACGTTACCTTTTACTTTGTTTCTTCTGAAACTCCTGGACTGTTATTTGGGTTGGGTGGAAGAGAATCACCATCTGAATGACGGGAGTAGTAGTCATTGTGAGGCTAATGTCCAGGTGAGGATCTCTCACTATTGTTATGTGGACAATCACATATCTCTGTAAATGTGGTAGACGATACACAAGGCGCGGCCTCATCTACACATCCCGGCGTAGCAATGTTTGTTGGAACTTTCTTCTATTTGCATTTTTTTTTATGACAACA
This sequence comes from Bufotes viridis, assembly GCA_033119425.1. Classification (NCBI taxonomy): domain Eukaryota; kingdom Metazoa; phylum Chordata; class Amphibia; order Anura; family Bufonidae; genus Bufotes; species Bufotes viridis. The sequence goes on from JAKVIS010000358.1 coordinate 74,652, forward strand.
GATTTTATTGTTTTCACCTATCATGTGACATGCTCTTAAATACTTAAGCAAATAGAATAGTTTAATTGCTAAAGAACAAATCCCTACCATTTTTTAAAAATTGTTTTCTATTAAAAGGTTCAGGTCCGACGAGTTTGCTGGCAATCACACACAGTAATCCCATGGTCATTGGACCAGGTTTTGGTACTTTTGGCAGTGTGGGCAGGTGCCACGTCCTACTAGAAAATTAAGTCACCATCTCAATAAAGCTCGTCTGCGGAAGCTGTAAGGCATAAAAATGCAAATGATAACAAAAAGGCTTTAAATATCTCGCTTTGCATGTAATAAGTCTAATTCTAATATATTAGTTTCACCTTTTACGTTGCATTACTGAAATAAATGAACTTTTGCACAATATTCTAATTTTTGAGTTTCACCTGTATGTTTTGAGCAATACACTTTATTTTGCTTATTGTTTTAATAGCTGTACTTAACAATTAGAAGGTGCCAAACGTGCGGGGAGGAGAGTCGAGCATTGCGCAAAAGCACAAGTGGTATTCGGCGGAGTACCGCCATATGCCGAGCATAGCGATCACTACTGACTAAATAACAGAAGTGTGAACTCAGCCATAGGCCTCATGCAATTGGAATAGACTGAATGGCACTTCCATCAAAGAAGGATAACTTCTTTCCTTTAGATGGTGCTGCGTGAAGGGGCTGTTATGCCACAACGTAGATCTGCATAGAATTCCACGGCACACACGATTATGTAGATATGAATATAAAGTAGAAATTTTATTGAAAGCCACCACCAGATTTACAGGAAATCATAGACACAGTGCAGGGCCAACGTTTCGGTCCGCTCGGGACCTTGGTCACGGCCTGTCAAAGTATAAATAAAGTTAATAAGTATAGAACACAAAATTTAGTCTAACTTCAGGTAAGTATTATATATACAAAATTACAGAATTAATAAGGAATGTCTCATGTGGTTGAATATCACCACAATAAAGCTCATATAAAGAACAATACACATAGGACAGGTATGTATATAAAATGCCATATATCACTCATTAAACAGGTCATCTGTTACCTTGGAATAATGCAAAAATATGGGCCAAAGTACAAATAGCAAAATTATGAGAAGCTTGTCCATAGACCTATTGTAAACAGTGGTCTCACAAAGGAGATGTGTAGACATATGAACAGTTTATGTATTTAACATACACTGGGACAAACATAATGAGGCATAGTATAATAAAACACGATATATCCCATAGTATTGCGGTCAGCCAAGAACGATGAACATGTATATAAGGCAAAAAGACGTCATATATCAACAAGAATTGTATGGTGTAAGATAATGAACATACCTCCTAGTAGAAAGTAGGTGAATGCTCGTTGGTGGCGTGGTAGGAAATAAGCTAACGGCGCCATATTAAATAATGCCGGCAGTATGCCTGCAGGTGCCTGACTAATGACGTAAGTATCCGGCGCGTGCGCATCAAGAAGAAGCGCCACTAAGGGCATTGGGCATGCGCAGAGAGATATGACGCGCAAGTCACATGACCAAGTTATCAGGTCATGTGATCGGAGCAGCCAGGTCCTTTAGAAAACTGAAGATTGTGTGCAATCTATGAGAATATAAAGTGGTAATACACTGAAAGAATTTAAATTCAGTATATAATGATGTAATATGGCCCGATAAATTGATGTAAGAATGACCCATAAAAACTTTTTATTTTTTATATATATAAATAAATAATGCCCAATACGTATGGCAACCAATTGATGATATTGTATGATAACTCATAGAATATGAATGTGTTCATTAATAATACACCATAAGTACAATAGTATACAGAACCTAAAGGCCTTAAACATTATATTAGTAGTCACATAGGTTAGCATAACAGAAACAAGACATCAAGTCTATAGATTAGTAGAATTATACCATACATCTCTAACATGTATCATACCTGCCCATCTGAGTCAGCGGGTCTAGATTAAAAGATAAGATATATATTAATATTTGAAATCAATGCAACCCTAGGGTAATATACCAGAGAACAGACATCACAGTGGTAGTGTAGTAATGTAACTCATATTAATGGTTATAGCAAGTTAATGGTAAGATATGGATCACAATAACAGATCAAAGTCTCGATTAAGACCATTAGGTGTTAAGGTTTTAAGCTCATAAATCCAAAATGACTCTCTTTGTTGTAATAGACGCTTACGATTGCCTCCCCTTCTAGGTGTTGGAACATGATCAATGACCTGAAATTGTAATTGACTAATCCTATGTTGCATCTGAATGAAATGGTGTGGTATGGGTAATTCTGACTTTTTACACCTTATATCAGACTTGTGTTTGCATATGCGGTCTCTTATACACTGGGAAGTCTCACCTATATATGACAAACCACAAGGGCATTTAATCATATAGACTACATATGATGATGTACAAGTATAAAAGCCTCTAATGTTATATGTTTTACCAGAGTGGGGGTGTGTAAAAGTATTGCCCTTCTTAACATGTGTGCATTGAGCACAATTTAGACATGGAAAGGTACCATTTTTAGGGGTCATTAGAGTAGTCTGAATGGATAGGCCTCATGCACACGGCTGTTGTGTGCCCATGGCCATATTGCGGGCCAAATACAGCGGGTCTGAAATACACAGGCACCGGCCTATGTGGACTCCGAGAATAGTGAAATATTACTTTACTATAAATCCATTACGAGATCCCTGTCATTATTTATAATGGCAGTCAGGGAGCCGCCGTCCTCTCCGTACTTCTGCTATCTCTACATGAGCTCTGTTCTCGATTATGTATTTATATTAAGGTAATGTTTCGGTATTCTCAATAATGTTGTTTTATTATTTTCTAGAGAAACCCTTAAGCTACTGCTCATGACAAGGGATGCAGATCCTAAATCTATAACAATGCCTTTTGGCCCTTAAAGTGTTCTCTGGGCAGTAACAGATAGGTAATCAATACCAGGTCAGTGTAGTGTGTAGTGGTCATGCTGGCACACTATTATTCACCTCCCATTCACTTTATTGGAATCCAACACAGTCACTGCAGACTAGATGGAGACTTATGTTTCAAAAATCAATCCACAGTTTTGTCTCTGGCATCACCTACTACCAAGAACAGCTGATCATGGAGGTACCTGGTGTAGGAAAACCACAGATCTGAAATTGATGATCTATCATACAGAAATGTCATCAAAATTAAAAAAGTGGAAACCCCTTTTAATTTTAATATGTATATACTTTTCACTTTGTAATATAGTTTTGTGGTCAGTATCTCTAGATGGTTCCTCCCAACACATGATTCCATCCACTAAACAAGACGGTTCTTCTATCGATTCATGTCCATTGACCATCCTTGCAAATAAGATCTTAAATGTAGATGTTAAATTCTCCCATTTGAAAATCAGAAGAAGGGAACAGTGGACATGACTTCTAGGGAAGGACCATCTTGTTAAGTGGATATTCATGGGCCTAGAATTCCAATCTATACGATGGTAAATTGACTATACTACAAAGTGAAAAGTATACACATATTAAAATTACTGATTTGTTCTTATTTATGCCTAAGCAAATCACTTAAAGTAGTGGAGGGGTCATGATCATGTAAAGTAAAAATTGCAACCATGTGCTATGTAAAAATTGCAACTATGTGCTACCATTTGCTATTTTTTATATCATATTACATATGGACTAGATGCTTTGTATTCCCAGTTCAGCCCTACATGGAGACCCCTAATTGGAACTTTATACCAGCAATTTTTAATTGGTGAAACAATATCGAGTGACATCTTTTTAAGTTAATGAATTTGTCTATTTTTAACAGCCAGTCGTACAGTATTTCTAATTTTGGTGGATTTTCTATAAATGCGGTTGACTTCATGTTACTGAGATTTTTATTTATTTTTTGCAAATTAAAAAAATAATTTTCTATCTTATAAAAATGATTTCTTCTTCCAGTTAAAGACTTGATGAAAGGCTCAGGCAGACATCTAGGTTTATCTCTTTCATATGTATTACAAGATAATCCATCACAGGTTGGCAGTAATAGAACTGGACATAGACTGGGAGAAATGTTTGCAAGTTATGAGAATTTATCTATGTACAAGAAAAATCTAAAAGATGAAAGTCCATTTATAGTTTCAGAATGTGATAAAAATATTACAGAGAAAGCAAGACTTGTTGAACAGAAGAAAATTCACACAACAGAGACTCAGTTCTCAAACAGTGGAGAAGCCATATCCATGATCAGAATGGGAGAAATGTTTTGCTCAAAAAGAAAATCTTGTTAAACATCTGAGAACTCACACAGGAGAGAAGATCCATTTCAATGTCCTGAGTGTGGGAATTTTTTAAGCAGAAATCACACAGGAGAGAAGCCATTTTCATGTCCTGAATGTGAGAAATGTTTCACTGAGAAAGCAACTCTTGCAAAACATCAGAGAATTTACACAGGGGGAAAGCCATTTACATGTCCTGAATGTGGCAAGAATTTTACAGAGAAATCAACTCTTGTGAGACATGTCAGAATTCATACAGAAGTGAAGCCTCATTCATGTATAGAATGTTCAAAATGCTTCAACCATAAATCACGTCCTACGGAACATTTGAAAAATCACACAGGATTAAAGCCATTGTCATGTCCTGAATGTGGAAAATATTTTAACCATAAATCAGGTCTTGTGATACATTTGAGAATTCACGCAGAGGGAAAGCCATAATTATGTTCAGAAGGTAGAGAATGTTTTAGACTTCTCTCAAATTTTGTCAAATATCTAAGATCATATCAGGGAGAATCTATTGGTGTGTAAAGTCTAGGGAAAGAAATAACACCGTTTTAGAACTTGTAGCACATCAGTGAGCTCACAAATTCTCTGTTTGTTGGAAATCCAGCAGGTATGAAGCTCCATTGTAGGATCTGCTGATTCGGGATGATTTCTAATACATAACTTAAATAGGTTCCAGTACTGGAAAACAACGCTTGGTTTTGAAAATAGAGGAAAGTCCAGCTTGAAAAAAATCGTCCAACTTTAATCTTTACAGTGCAATGAAACCAGTAAGAATAAAGTTGGACGATTTTTTTTCGAGCTGGACGTTCCTCTATTTTCTTATCCATATGGAACACCGAGGATCCGTGCATAGTTCTTGCTGACACAAACCAGGTGAGCGCACCACCACATGTCTCTGCTGAACTCGTGGTTTTGGTTTGGAAATTGTGTCTCATTTTCTTCTGGTTATGTGAAGTTATCCTCTATCCATTGGATAGGAGAGAACAATTAGATGAATGGGGTATTACTGCTTTGCCTCTCAAAAGGAACAGAGTGTCTAGTCGGGCGTGTAAGCAGCTTGTGCATTTATTTCTATGAGATTTCTGGAGATAGCTAAGCACTGTACTTGACTATCTCCGGAACTCCCATAGAAATGAATGTAGCAGCAATGTGCATTTCAGACCGACCGCTCTGTTCATTTCAAGCGGCTCCATGGAGTAAGGGTGGGTTCACACTAGTGTTATGGAGTCCGTTATGGCTGTCCGTTATAACGGAAAATAATGGAATCCAAAGGATGGAATGCAAAACAGAAGCCTTTAAGAGGCATTCCGTTTTGCTTAGTCCTAATAGAAGTCTATGGGAAAACATAACGGATTAACTGAATTTGCTATAGTAGGGGCCCTCCGGGCTGCACACCTCCCATGGCTATTTCTGCCCATTGCTTGTCATATGCTAATATTGGGAGGTGTTTCCTAATTATCCTGCAGTTCTGGATATTCAACACTATATTGTGTCACAAAGGTGCTCTGGGTCTTATTAGCTAAAGGCATTGGAGATTATGTGTCTTTTGGTTTCCACTGAGGGTGTACTAATGACTTCCCTCAATTTCTAGTGTCTGTTGCATGCTATTGGTAACATGCTTCACTGAATAAGCCCTCTGGGATAACCTAGTAGTTATATCCATTGCTTCCTGTACAAATGTCTCCGTATCTAAACAAATCAGTCCTGCAAGGATCATCCCACCCTTCAGTATATTTTGCAATACATGTGGTGGGGGGCAGGATGATCCATGCAATATAGTGTTACCTGATAAAGGCTTCCTATAAGTGGACATATGGATGGTGGAGGTGGCCAGCTCATATGCTGGAATCATTTGTATCCTCAGTATGTCATGAGTAAGGGCTGACATCACAATAGCCCGAAACCAGTAGACGAGGATTTTTCAAACTGGTTGTTTAACTTTTAATAGCTGAAATAAACTACTGCTGCACCGTCTACAGATTGAGCGGGATTGTTTTCTTTTCATTGTATGTCATAGATGAATGTATCTCATCAGGATGTAAAATGCTCATTGTTTGCACTGATTCTCACATGAAAAGGTCTCTGAGTTTCCCAGGAATCTCTTATTGATGCTAAATAGGAGTGTGAACAATAAGTCTCTACCCTGCAAATACAATGTGTAAATGAAGGACCATCTCAGGAGGCCAGAAAATGCTAAAATGGTTGATGAGGAGAAGTCACCATTATTCTTCCATTATACATGGTAATGAGGGAAGCCAGATCTGATGATGAAAGGTTTCACTGATTATGGAGGTGGGACTGGGCGTCTCCATGGGGAGAAGAGGAGGAGCAGATAGCTATAACCACCAAAGGGGTATAAAAGACCAAATCATGGCCCAGAAAGCTGGAATTCACCAAGGGAATTTACTTGGATCACTAACCTGCTGAGGAGAAGACACTGACTGGAGACCAAGTCCTGAGTGTGTGGAGGGTCCATGTCTGGTAAGTGTCACTGAACTGACTGTAAGTGGAAGGAATTATAAGATATTGTAATCTGTGCTGTG